>PVHP010032292.1:0-20374 GCA_004024765.1 Zapus hudsonius | reverse complement strand
CCTATGCTTTCTTGGGATTCTGTCAGGTGTTTATTTGCTTCTTAGATTCCTTTGGTTTCTTTGCACAAATTAATTCTTTGGAATTCTCTGGCATTTCATTGAATTCAGTCTCACTGGAAATCATTACTATTGGATTTATAATTTTTGGAGGAGTTATGTTGCCTTCATTTTAGTTTTTAATACTACACTTCTCAGGTTATTTTGTGAGTTGGGTTTTCTGTTTATCAACTGTATTTTTAGATGTGTGGATCAGACATTATATCTTTAGGGTGGGAGCTCAAGGTGCCAGATATGACCCAAGCTGTGGATATGCCCGTTATTTGAATGTCCTTAGAAGTGAACTAACAACAGTGTTCTTTAATGATGGCTGGTGGGCAAACCAGCTAGAGCAAGCCTAGTATGAAGTCTGCTAGGGGTTTAGTTACTTAGAAGTGGGGAAAGCGGGCTAGAGTGAGCACTAGGGTTGTAATTGGCACAAGTACCTGGGAGAGGAGAGCTGTGACAGTTTCTGCAGATTGAGGAGGTTGTTGGGGCTAGGCTGTGGAGAATAAAGAAGAGGGGATAAGGAGAAAATGTGGAAAAGAGTCTGAGTCTGAGTCGTAGCAGGATCCCAATAGTAGGAGGGCTGGAGAAAATCACAGAACAAGCCTGAAATCCTACTGAGCAGTGTTCAAACACAAACCTAAGCTTGGAAAAAAAACATATATATATATATATATATATATATATATATATATATATATATATATAGAGAGAGAGAGAGAGAGAGAGAGAGAGGGGGGGGGGGAGAGGGAGGGAGAGACAGACAGAGACAGAGACAGAGAGAAATATGTTTTTTAAAAGACCATAAACAGGACATGGGTGGCTCACACTCTTCCTAACCTTAATCCCGTCACTCCGGAAGCTGAGAGTGAGCTCAAGGTGGGCCTGGACTAAAATGAGTCCCAGGTTAGTCTGGGTTAGAGTGAAAACCCTACCTCAAAAAATAATAAAATAAAATAAAAGGACACTAAGAAATAATATAGTGAAACTGGCATTGTGGTGCACACCTTTGACCCCAGCAATCAGGAGGCCAAGAAGGAGGATTGCCATGAATTTTGAGGCCAGCCTAGGACTACCGAGTGAGTTCCAGGTTAGCCTGTTCTAGAGTGAGACCCTACCTCAAAAAAATACAAAAGAAACAAAAATTAACCCTAACATATAAATTATTTTTTAAAAAAGACAAAGTACACTCAATACACATGAGATATAACAAATCAGTAGTTTTGCCTTAGTGAGCTGGGTTTTGAACTTTTTCCCTCCTTGGGAATTATTCTCTAGCAACCTGTCCTGAAGGTGTAGTCACCACTTCCAGTTCATACCTTTAAACCCAGCTTTGAAATATTGTCCCAGTATACACCATCCCAGTTACCTTGGGTGTGAGTATCTGTCTCACCTTGCTGAGTTGTGAGGCAGGTTCCCTCTTCGGTGCTCTATTGGCTGGTCACATAGGTCAGAACTTTGGATCAGCTGTACTAGATGCTATGGTGAAGGGGTGGCTTGTTTCTTAAGCCCATTTGCTTGTAATACTATTTTCCATCCTTTCACCCTAAGTAGGTTGTCTATTTTTATGGATAGGAACGTTTCTTGGAACAAACAGAAGGATCCAGCCTTTTAATCTAATCTGCAAGTCTGTGTCTTTAGGTTGGGGCATTGAGGTCATTTTTGCTAAAAAGTTATTATTGTAAGGTATGTATGTATTCTTGCCATTTCTTGCTTTTGTAGTTTTTCCTTTACTCTCTTGTATTACTTACTATTTGAATATGTTTTGTTCCTGCTCTCTCATGTATGTGTTTTTCCCTTCAGTCTGAAGGATCTCTTCAAGTATTTTCTGTAGAGCTGCTTTGTAGACATATATTGCTTCAGCCTGTCTTTGTTGTGGAAAGTCCTTATTTCTCCTTCAATTGTGACCTATAGCTTTGCCAGATATAGTTATTTTGGCTGACAGTTGTTATCTTTCACCCCAAGCCCTTCTGGCTTTAAGGTTTATGTGGAGTAATCTGCTGTTATCCTGATGGGCTTGCCTTTATAGGTTACTTGATGCTTCTCTCTTACGGCTTTCAATATATTTTCTGTGTGTGTGGTCTGTGTGTTCAGTAGTTTAATTATAATATGGTGAGGAGAGGTTCTTTCCTGGTTTTCTTTTTCTGTTTGGTGTTCTAAATGCTTCCTATGTCTATCTGCCTTGTCACTATTTTCCCTATTTGGTGGAAATTCTTTTCTATGATTTTGTTGAAAATACCTGCTGGAAGAGTAGAAGTTCTCCTTTCTACTACTGTGAATTTTTATGTTTGATTTCTTCATAGTGTCTCAAATGTCTCGAGATTCCCATTCATATCTTCCTATGAGTTTGTGTTTCTCTTTGTTGGACTGTTCTAGTTCAGCAACCATGTCTACCAGTTTAGATATTCTGTCCTCTCCTTGTTTCATTCTGTTGGCGAGACTTTCTACGGAGATTTATAGTTGACTTACTGTGTTTGTTGTTTCTAGTATTTCTGATTGGTATTTCTTATTTCTATTTCCTTACTCATATCTCGTACCAACCTTATTTCCTTAGGTTGGTTTCCTGTGTTCTTCTGGAGTTTGTTTTCTTCTTTGATTCCTTTGATTTCTTTGATCACAGCTAAAATCATTCTTTTGAAGTCTTTGTCAGGCATTTCATCTAAGTCAATCTAACTGGAGGCCATTTCTGACAGATTAATAGTTTTTGGTGGGATTCTATTACCTTAATTTTTTGGTGTGTTTCTTGTACAGATTTTTGCATCTTGAGTTAATTTGTTGATTTTCCTAATTATCTAATGTATTCTTAAATGTGTAGATGAGAATTGTTATATCTTCGGGGTGAGAGCCTGAGGTCCCAGCTGTGGCTCTAGTATTAGTCCCAGAGTGACAACAGAAATGAGACAAGGAGTTGTCAGTTATACAAACATTGTAGTAGGCTGGGTGTAGCAAACTACAGATCTAATATCTAACTGGGAAATGTATTCACATAAACAAGACCAGCACAGAGTATTTATGCAAGAACTGGGATTAAACAGGTAATCAACAAAGCCAAAGTTCCTAAGGGTGTGTGTTAACTCACACCCTTAATCCTGTTGAAAGGGAGGCTGAGATTGCTGGATTGTACTGGGTTCTAGATCTGCCTGGGGCTGAATGAAACCCTACCCCTGAAAAAGCCAGAAGAAAAAGACAAAAAGGCCCTGTAAGTCAAGAGATACCAGATGTGTCAAATTCATTCTTAAAACCCAGTTCATTCAAGAATGGCAAAGCTGACCAAAAGTCCATCAATCCACTCAAACACATTACCTGTCCTGACGTCGAAGGTGCAGTTAGCACTTCTGGTGCAGGCCTCTATACCTGGCTATGGGGCAGGTGTTACCCCAGTGTAAGATGACCCTGGTATCTTTAGGACAGTTTCCGTCTCACCTATCCTGAGTGTGAGGCTGGTTCCCTCTTTGCCATGCTGTGGACTCAGCAAAGCCGGTTGGGTCCTTGGATCTGCTGTTCAGATCGACTCTGCTGGATGCTGGTTCTGCTCTCCTGGAGTCCCCAGGTCACCAGAGCTTCCTGATGATGGCGACTGAGGGTCCCTGAAGCTGTGGAAGATCTGCTCGGCTGCTCCCTGATCTCTTTACTCCCAGGAGCTGCCCGGCTGGCCCCTGGGGCCTTCTTCAGGCTTTTGACTTTGCAAGGCTTGTGTGAGTGGAATCTCCTCTCACCATGGTTCTGCTCATGCCAACCACTAATGCCAAAATCGTGTTTTTAAAATAAACCAAATCAGTTTTAAAAAGGGGGGAACCTAGGCCAAGGAGGTCGGGCAAGAGGAGGAAGGTCAGGGAGAGGGAGTGAGAGGTGGAAGGCCGAGGAGGGTGAGAGGGAGAGTATACACTATGGACAAAGTGTTTAAGATAGCACTCCCTTGGTAGGACCACATACTCTGGTTAATAGTCTCCCAACTGTGCCCATGCCAGCAACCTTAATTCATCCGAGGGTCACACCCACTCACAAGGAGAGGAAGCGTCAAAGCAGTGTTGGAAGAAGAAGGGAAATGAAGGTCAAGACAAGGTCATGGAGGGATTAGGATCAAAATCATCAGATGCACAAAATGTGTCAGTCAAGGGGTCAAATCTTAGTTCCACTGGGTTTTTTAGAATATTATTTGGAATAGATGAACAACTGGAGCTTAGAAAGGCTTTTTCCTCTAGGCTATCCATGGTCCTTTGCCCCAAGGACTGATATCCAGCCGATAGGGGATGGGGAAGAGGGGCATTGGGGAACTGGGGAAAACAACTCATCATTTTCCCACTAAATAATGTAACTCACTATGGACAATAAAAAAAGAAAAGAAAAGAAATGTTTAGGGAGGTAGAAGTTGCTGCATCTAACCTAGGAACTGTGCAGATATTCTGAATATTTTGTGGCATGTGACCCTTGTAATCCATATGAAAATACTCTTTCTTAACAATAAATAAATACATAAATAAATAAATAAAACAGAAAGGCTTTTTCTTTTTTTTTTTTTTTTGAGGTAGGGTCTCGCTCTAGCCCAGGCTGACCTGGAATTCGCTATGTAGTCTCAGGGTGGCCTCGAACTCATGGCGATCCTCCTACCTCTGCCTCCCAAGTGCTGGGATTAAAGGCATGCGTCACCATGCCTGGCCTAGAAAGGCTTTTTCTAAATGTTTATCCATGCTGTATTAAATGTACTCTTCCAGGATATTTTGGTACCTTTTTAAAAAATTTTAAAAAATATTTATTTATTTATTTGAGACCGATAGAGGAAGAGGGAGAGAGGGAGAGGGGGAGAGAGAGAGAGAGAGAGAGAGAGAGAGAGAGAGAGACAGAGAGACAGAGAGAGACAGAGAGAGACAGAGAGAGAGAGAGAGAAGAGGGCATGCCAGGGCCTCCAGCCAAGGTAACCTTGTGCATGTGCATCTGGCTTTATGTGGACACTGGGGAAATGAACTTAGATCCTTCTGCTTTGCAAACGCCTTAACTGCTAAGCCATCTCTCCAGCCCATTTTGGTACCTTTTGAAGAGTAGATTTTTTTCAACAAATATAAAAATGCATGCCAATTTTATTTATTTATTTATTGCCAGCAACACCTTTAACCACTGAACAATCCCTCCAGCCCATATTTTATTTTAATTTTTTTCAAGAGTCTCACTTTAGGCTGACATGGAACTCAATGCTCTAGGCTGGCCTCAAACTCACAGCTATCGTACCTCTGTCTCCTGAGTTAAAGGCATTCACCACCATGCCTTGTTCATGCCGACTTTATAGATGGTTTTTGCACTTTGGGGAAGATTTGGGCATATTTTAAATTTTAAAAAAAGGGATCTAGTTGGGAGAGTGGGAAGATGAAACAGAAACATTCATTTTTATTTTTATTTGAGACAGAGATAGAGAGAAAGAGGCAGATAGATAGTGAAGATGGGTGTGCCAGGTCTTCCTGCCACTTTGTGCCTCTGGCTTTACTTGGGTCCTGAGGAACTGAGCCTGGACCATCAGGCTTTGCAAGCAAGCGTCTTTATCTGCCGAGCCATCTCTCCAGCCCAGTTTTGATTATTTTAATACAATGGGCTTTTGTCACAGATGATATAGTATTTTTTATTTGAAATGTTCATGATTCCTTTCCATCTTGGAGAGAAATTACAAGATGCCTTTCAACCACGTGGAGCCCAGTTACTACATAAAGGAGTGAAAGATAGCTCTTAAATACTGGTCTTATGTTTGCTTTACAGCAGAAGGAAGCCTGTTGCTCAAAGGCCTACCACTGCCAAACCCCAAATTGTACAAATCCAATTAATTTAAGTACAGCACACAAAAAGTAGCTTGTTTGCTCTGCAGAGCCTGCCTGCTTTACATAGGCCTAGAAACTGCACTCATCATCTGGTAACCATGGATACCGTGGAGACAAGTGCCAGGTTACAAAAGGCCACCGCCTGTGCTGCTCTTCAACGGAATTTTCAACAGACATTTCACCATGCTACTGGGTGACATCACTTAGGCACACAGCTCCAAACTCTGACACAACTGTGACACCTGTCTCTCCCCCTCTGAGTAGTGACACCCTTAATTTTGCTTTTGGAGGGTGTCATGCTGAGAGGATCTGAGCGCTTTCCAAGAAGCTGTCAAAGCTTCTCCCCAATAAATTGTGTGTTAGTGCCACCGTGTGGTCATACTTCTTTCCACGATCCCACTTAAATCTCTGAAACTCACAATAGTTAAATATCACTTAATAGATTACATACTGTTTTAAAAGATTAATTATCTAGTTATCACTTTTTTAAAAAAAAATGACATCTTGGAGCCGGGCATGGTGACATATGCCTTTAATCCCCAGCACTTTGGAGGGAGAGGTAGGAGGATTACTCTGAGTTCAAGGCCATCCTGAGACTACATAGTGAATTCCAGGTCAGCCTGGGCTAGAGTGAGACCATTCATTGAACAAGCAAAAACAAGACCAAAAAAAAAATGACATCTAGGGACTGGGGAGATGGCTCAGTGGCTAAAGGCACTTGCTTACAAAGCCTGCTGACCTGAGTTTAATCCCATAGATTTCCATTTTAAGCCAGATAGACGTTCATTTGTAGCAGCATGAGACCCTGAGAGGCACACCTGCACACACACATGCCATAGTAAATACATTTTAAAATAATTTTTATTAATTTTCATGTGTGCATGTGTTTATGTGTGTATGTATGTGTGTGACAGGCTTCCATGCCACTGCATGCACAACTTTACATCTGTCTTTACATGGGTACTGGGGAGTAGAACCCCCAGTTGACAGGCTTTCAAAGCAAGCTCCTTTAACTGCTCAGCCAGCTTCCCCCTAAATACATTTTTACAAAAGGACATCTATATGTACCTACATGCAAAATTGTGTAGACTTTCTAAAGAGAAATCAATGAGTTATAAAGTAGTCCATAATAAATCCCACTTAAATTAATATCCAGGCTAGGGTGTTGGGGAGACGGCTCAGTGGAAAAGCACTTGCCAAGCAAGCATGGGTACTTGAGTTGGATCCCCAGAATTCACATAGAAGCCAAACACTGTGCTGGGAATCTTGTAATCCCACCATATCCACAATGAGAAGAGCTCAGAGTAGTTCTCAGAAGCTCCTTGGCTAGTTAGTCTGGGGACATAGGGGTAAAACATAGCCTGGGGAACACAGAGGTAAAACATCTGGAGATCCTGCCTCTAACTTCACAGAAGGCAAGGACTACACCTAAAGTTGTTCTTTGACCTTCACACATATGCCATGGTACAAGCAGGTACACACACACACACACACACACACACACACACACACACACACACACACGCAGGCACGCACGCACGCAAACTGTAATGCTCTTTTCTGTACAGAACATACCATTGATGAGAGATTAGTGCTAAGGGAAGGAAAGCTCAGGAAGGGTCAGGTATGTTTTTCATGTAGAAAACATGGAAAGTTTTCAAAACTACTTTAAAGTATTCCAATAAAACTGAGAATAGCTTAATTCGATCATTAAAGAGGACAAAGAGCCGGGCGTGGTGGCGCCTAACTTTAATCCCAGCACTTGGGAGGCAGAGGTAGGAGGATCACCATGAGTTCAAGGCCACCCTGAGACTAGAGTGAATTCCAGGTCAGCCTGGGCTAGAGTGAGACCCTACCTCAAAAAAAAAAAAAAGAGGACAAAGATTGTGATGCAATAGACATAAACTGATATAGACCAAAATACAGAGGATTGTGATTGAAATGAGGCTGCAAGTGTTGTGTCTATTCCAAGAAAGATATCCAAAGGGAAACTTTGAAATACCTCAAGTGTTCATTAGTCTTAAAAACTTTTTATCAGTTTTGTTTTTGGTAAAGTATTCTGACTGTATACATAGTAGGTAAAAAAAAAAAAAGTAGGCCAAAGAGTCATGTCTATGCTCACCTGTGGTCCTTGCACTTGGGTGGTAGAAGGAGGGGCATTAGGAGTTTAAGTTCATTCTTCTACATGAAGAGTGTGAGCCCAGCCTGGGCTCCATGAGACAATAAATAAATAAATAAGAAATGAGGGAGTGAGGGAAGGCCAGAAAAGGGAGAAGGAGGGAGGAAGGAAAAGGACCAATATAAATATACAAATGGAGTTTTCCCCCTTTGGTCACATTGCCACATTTAAGCCTAATATCCTGTAGATTTATATGAATTTATTAGCAAGTGAGACATTTTCTTTTTTTAATATTTTATTTATTCATTTTCAAGCAGAGAGAGAGAAAGAGAGAGAGAGAGAGAGAGAGAGAGAGAGAGCGCCAAGGCCACCACCTTGTGGGTCTGGCCCATGTGGGTCCTGGGGAATTGAACCAGGGGCCTTAGGCACTGGAGGCAAGTGCCTTCCAGCCCAACAAGTGAGACATTTTCTAAACAACCATTTTTTTAGGACAATGTATATTTCAGGGGACTCCTCACTTTTCTTGAATTGTGTTTTCTCAGATTTCTTATGGTGAAGTTCTACTCTTCAATACATCAAACCACAACTTCATTTGAAACAAAGCCAATTAAATTAGTTAATATTATGAAGTCATACTGGAGAAGAACAGGCCCCTAATCCAATATACCTGGATTCCTTGTAAAAGGAAGTTTAGGAACAGGATATGGTGATGCACACCATTAATATCAGCACTTGGGAGACAGAGGGAGGAGGATGAGAAGTTCAAAGCCATTCTACTAATACATACTGAATTATAGGTCAATTTGAACTATAGGAGACCCTTTTCTCAAAAGAAGGGGAAGAGGAAGAGGAGGAGAAAAATTGATTATTTTTGGACTCAATCCCTACATAAGGAGAATTCCTGAAGACAAGAATTATACCTAGTAGGGGAACTGTGTCCTCCCCAAAAGGGAAATGGATATGTTGGATTTTAACCTCTATTAATTTAGGACCTATTCTTATTGGAGAATACAAGTCAATCCAACTTGTTTGTTGAGTGTTGGGAATAAGGACTAAATGACTTCCGAAAGCCCCGCAAAGCTCTCTGAATCAGTGTTCCACACAATCAAGAATGTATGCAGCGGGCTGGAGAGATGGCTCAGGGGTTAAGGCACTTGCCTCCAGTGCCTAAAGCCCCTGGTTCAATTCCCCAGGACCCACATAAGCCAGACCCATAAGGTGGTGGCCCTGGTGTGTTCTCTCTCTCTCTCTCTCTCTCTCTCTCTCTCCTTGAAAATGAATAAATAAAATATTAAAAAAAGAATGTATGCAGCAACAAGAGTTATAGGCTTTGTCTACAAAATCAAGCTAATGACCTAGCTCTTCAAGAGAGTATGTTCTATCTCTACATTTGAGCTCTGTTAAAGTATGGAAGATGATTATTGTAATTAAAACACAATCCTGTTACCCACTGAAAAAAATTATGGAGCTAAAAAGACAACAACCAAAAGAAAAAAACAAAAATAAAAACAAAAAAAAACCTCCCTAGCTCAGCCCTTTATTTATCTATTTTTGTGTTTTTCCAGTAGCCTCATGTTCCCTCCATTTACTGCCCTCCCTCCCAGCTCTCTTCCCTAACTCTGGTAGCACAGTTTTCCAAAACACTGCTCCGATGAAGACACTAAGATGATAAAAGTCTTTCCATTGTCCTTTGTCCTTATGGCAAAAGCCAGAGAACAAAACTGAACATCAAAACAACTCCCTTGGCTCCCTTTCAAGACCTCTTCAAGATCTGACTTCCTGCTTTCCTGCTCCCTGGTTCTCAGCATGAATCTTTCCTTTCAGGTTGGAAACTCTCTTTCCTGACTCACAACTCTACACACTGACTTCCTTTCATGTTTGCTAAACCAAGACTGCCTACTCCACAAAGCTAGGTCAGACATCTTCCTTCTCCTGATGGGTAACTGACAGAAAGTGCTTGCTCTTCCGCCCTGTTTACATATATATATATATATATATATATATATATATATATATATGTAAATATATATATATATTTGAGAAAGAGGCAGACACACGCACACAGAAAGAGAGAAAGAGAGAATGAATGAGCACACCAGGGCACATCTGGATTTATGTGGGTACTGGGGAATCGATAAGAAGATTAATACTTCTGCTTTGCAGGCAGATGCCTTAAACCACTAAGCCATCTCTCTAGCCCTCTGCCCTGTTTATACTTGATGCACAGGGGAACTATCTATAATTGTGTGTGCCTACCTGCCTCATCTTCTTCAGAGTTCAATATTTGGAGGGTCAGCATCAGGTTGTGCTCTGCTGATATGCATTCTTACCATGTAAAGAAAACTCTGGTTTGGTTCTAAACATGCAAAGCATTGCTTTGCAGATAAACTTTTTTGAACTTGAAAGTGCTATAAATAAACAGCTATGTGTCTACATAAGTACAGGCAAAGGTGAATTATTAAAACACTATCCAGGAGAAATAGTGAATAGTCCACCAATATTTTCAGGTGTTTAGATTCTAACTTTCTATCCTAAGTGTTACATTTCCTAGTCTCCTTGTGTGTGTGGTATATGCAGGTGCACATGTGTCATGGTTTGATCCAGGTGTCCCCCACAAACAATTGAATATGTTCTGATAGATCGATCCTCAGCTGATGGCAGTTTGGGTTTTACAACCTTAATGAAGCTGTGTTGTCAGGGGCAGGCTTATGGGGTTATAAGCCAGCTTCCCCTTGCCAGTGTTTGGCACACCTTCCTGCCGCTGTTTGCAGTGCTGTGGCAGAGGGGATGTCCAACCCTCTGCTCATGCCACCGTTTTCCCTGCCAGGATGGAGTCTCCCCTCGAGTCCATAAGCCTAATAAACCCATTCCTCCACAAGCCGCTTTTGCTTGGGTTTTTCCTGCGCAGCAACTAGAATGATGACTGCAACAACATGTGTATATATAGATGTGCTCAAGCCACCGAAGGATGTCTGTGTCCCTCCCAATTGCTCTTTCATCTTATTTTCTTTCAGAGTTTCTCTCTGAACCAGAAGGTTACCATTTTCTGCTTAGACTGTGTTGCGGTCAGCTTTCTAGTTGCTGCGCAGAAAGAACCCAAGCAAAAGTGGCTTGTAGAGGAATGGGTTTATTAGGCTTATGGACTCGAGGGGAGACTCCATCCTGGCAGGGAAAACGATGGCATGAGCAGAGGGCTGGACATCACCTCTGCCACAGCACTGCAAACGGCGGCAGGAAGGTGTGCCAAATACTGGCAAGGGGGAGCTGTCTTTTAACCCTATAAGCCTACCCCCAACAACACAGCTTCATCGAGGTTGTGAAACCCAAACTGCCATCAGCTGAGGATCGATCCATCAGAACACATTCAATTGTTTGTGGGGGACACCTGGATCAAACCATGACAGACTGCCTAATAAGGAAACCCCAATGGTCCTCCACATATGACCCTCTCAGTGCTGGGATTTACAGCCCTGTATGGCCATACTTGGTTTTAAAAAATATTTTATTTATTCATTTTCAAGCAGATATATATGTATATATATATATATATATGAGAGAGAGAGAGAGAGAGAGAGAGAGAGAGAGAGAGAACCAGGGCCACCACCTTGTGGGTCTGGCTTATGTGGGACCTGGGGAATTGAACCCAGGGCCTTAGGCACTGGAAGCAAGTGCCTTAACCACTGAGCCATCTCTTCAGCCCCATACTTGTTTTTTTTTTTACATGGATGATGAGGACTGAATTCAGCTCCCTATGCTTACATTTGGCAAGCACTCTTACCTATTGAGCTATCTCCTCAGACACCATATTCTCTCTTAATGTTGGGTGCAGGTTGACAAGTAAGTATTCTCTAAATAGAAAACAGAAAATGAAACTTGCAATTTCTGGGTCACTTCAAGAAAGAGAATATGGGTTGCTCTCTTGCATTCTTTGTTCCTTTCGATGGGCCAACTGGGCAGGATGGAGAGTCTCTGGCTTTGATTTCACAGATGAGAGCAAAACCAGAGTCAATGATAGGACAACAAGAAAGAAAGACACAGGACCCAGAGTGTACAGAGCCAGCCAGCAAACCAGGACCTTCCATCATCCTTTAAACATTTATGAAAAAGGGCATATGCTTAAATATTTCTTGATCCAAATATTTTTAAACTCTTGACATTTTATTACCACAGCTATATTACTTAAAATATACAACAGGACAGTAACAAAAGTTGAGCATTTATTCCAAAAAAAGATACTGTTTCTAACCTTCAGCAGTCACTCTTCCCAATAGTTGTCTTGAGTTATTTGATTGGATTTCAAGAGAGCATAATAGCCAATGTTTGTAATGATGGCCATTAGTCATCAAAGAAAGGTTAACGCCCATGGAACCTTTTTTTTTTAATTTTTAAAAATATTTTATTTATTCATTTTCAAGCAGAGAGATACAGAGAAAGAGAGAGAGATAGAGAGAGAGAGAGAGAGCACCAGGGCCACCACCTTGTGGGTCTAGCATATGTGGGCACTGGGGAATTGAACCAGGAGCCTTAGGCACTGGAGGCAAGTGCCTTAACCGCTGAGCCATTTCTCCAGCCCCCATGGAGCCTTTATAAGAAGAAAAGTAAACGTGTGAGATGTTTTAGAAAGATTGATATTAAAATCACTCAAATGTAAAAGGATTTTGTGTTGAAGAGAAGACTGTTAAATCTCCCTGGGAAATTTAACGAATGATACTGATAGATTTTTTTGATATTTCTTAATAATTAAAAGTTTTTAGGGAGCATCTTAAATGCCACCAATAATGGTAGGAATAATTGGTGCAATTAGAAATCAAAATGACAAAGTTTCCTGAGATCAGAGAGGGGATGGAGGCCTGTGCTTCAGAGAGGTGCTTGGCAATCAGGAGTGGAGTGTGTAGGGCTCTGAGTATCTGAAGATACATGTCCTATAGATGGTATCGGCATTCTAAGCATTTGGAAGGACTGTTCTGAGGATTTGATGAGGAGCTTTACTGTGATTTATTCTGCAGCTCTACACATCTAGCAAACCAGACAACCTCAACAGAAGACAAGCAACTGTTTCCACACATTGGAAAAGAGGTAACACAAGACATCGGTTACCTTCCCATTGCCGGCACAAAGCAGCTTTGGAAGGAAAGGGTTTATTTTGGTTTACAGGCAAAAGGGGAAGCTCCATGATGGCAGGTGAAAATGTAGTATGAGCAGAGGATGGGCATCACCTCCTGGCCAACATCAGGTGGACAAAAGCCGAAGGAGAGCGAGCCAAACTGACACTGGCAAGCTAGGGTCCACCCCCAGCAACCCACCTCCTCCAAAAGGCTCCACCTTTCATATTGCCACCAGCTGGGTGTCAAGCATTCAGAACGGATGAGTTTTTGGGGGACGTCTGATTCAAACCACCACAACTGTGATCTCTCTGAGAGAAGACAAACACAAGAAGGAAAGCATGCTGGCTTTCTGGCTTTCTTCCTGAAGCACTTTACCAAGGCTCCAGGGAAGATGGACAGAGCAGAGAATGAAGCTCAACAGGTAGGTCAGGGTAGAATTTTGAAGGCAGAACAGAGGCTGACATGAAGGATGTAGCCTAGACAGTGTTCTTCACACTTCCACCTTTGCATAGAGTTATCCTCTGTAAGGCCAGGCAAGTGGTAACTTACAAGTAAGTGGTCAAACCATAGCAGTGTAGAGTACTAATGAAAAAAAAAAGATATTAAAAAAGACACATTTGAATTCTCACCAGCTAGAGGGTTCTCACATGGGCCTGTCAACAGACAACTCTGGAGAGGTTTTGCTTTTGTACTGAAACTAAGCTAACACCCAAAGAAAAAGCACACTCCAGATTCTTAAGAGGATTGCCCATTTGCCTGCCAATACAAAGCACAACTTCACTTAGAAGAACACGCGCGCACACACACACACACACACACACACACACACACACACACACACACACAAATAAATAAAATCCACTATCCCCAAATCATGTCAAACACACAAAAAAATAACATATACCAAAAAGCAAAAGCATCATCTTTTATTATGAGAAGAGAAAATAATAGTCAATAGAAACATATTTAGAAAGACAGAAATGAAAGAATTTTTAAAAGCCTTTGCACTATTCTGGAAGGGTGTGGGGGGGAGGGAATGGAGGCTAGGGAGATGGCTCAGCTCTTTAATGAGTTTTGAATCTCCTCAGCAGGCACTCCAATCTGGAAAGACAAACTTCTCTAACTACTAGTGAGAACAGCATAAAGCATATTAGGCATAAAGGTATTTAGAACGCAAGTTAGTGGGTAAAATATATGCATGTAGCTAAATGACAGTAGTAACTTCCCCCCTAGGGCTTGTGACCTCCCTGGCCATTGGCTTTTGACTAGGTTTTCCATATTGGGCATGGATTCCCTCCAGTGCAGCCGGGCCTCAAATCCAACTAGGGAGCAGTTGGCTACCTCCATAACAGACAAGCCACGATTGCACTAGTGGGCACATCTCGCCTAAGTGGCCAGTGTTGCTTGCTGGTTAAGACTTCAATGACTTTTCTCCCACAGCAGGCTGCATAGCACTTTCTAGCACCAGGGCTGCCAGGCAGCAGGGAGGAGGCTCAGGTCCAGCTTGATTTCTCAGTGTCCTGCAACAGAAGCATATGCTATCTACAGTAACAGGGTCTTACCAGCTGGTTCTGGAGAACAAACAAGACAATAGCAACAGCTTGCATTATTTTGGGGACATCAGAGTCTTTCTTGACAAAGAGAGGAGAGAGAGGGGGAGAGAGAGAGGGAGGGAGGGAGGGAGAGAGAGAGAGAATAAGTATGGGCACAGCTGGGTCTCTTGTCATTGTGCCCGATGATGTGTGCTTTATGCTTAAAAGGCTATTCATTATGCAGTTTAAAATATTTTATTTATTTACTCATTCATTTATCTGAGAGAAAGAGAGACAGAGAAGGAGAGAGAGGCAGGTAGAGAGAGAAAGGGAGCACCAGAGCCTCTAGCTACTGCAAATAAACTGTATACACATACACCACCTTGTGCATCTGGCTTTACGTGGGTACTGGGGAATCAAAGCAGAGTCCTCAGGCTTTGCAGGTCCTTCACTGCATATTTTGAAATATATTTAAAAATACTAAAACACTTAAGAAAATAATGACTGACATAACTTTCTAGACTTCCTTTTATCAATACTATTGATGGAGAGATGGCTGTGTGGTCAAAGGCACTTGTGTATCAGCCTCCCACGTAAAGCCAGATGCACAAAGTGGCACATGTGTCTGGAGTTCCTTTGTAGTGGCACTAGACCCTGTGGTGCCCATTTTGTCTCTGCTTGCAAATAAAGAAAAAAATAAAAATAAAATATATATCAAACCAAGGCCTGGTGACTCAGCAGTTAAGTGTACGTCCTGAACGAGGGCTTGAGGGGCCCTGAAACCACCATAGTTCAAATCTCCAGAACCCACATAAACAGCTGGGTATAGCCTCATGCTCCTTTAACCCCAGCCCCACAGAGGGGAGCAGGGACCAGGGAGTCACCTGGGCTCTTGAAAAGCACCAATAGCCAGTATCAGGAAGAGACAATAGCTGAAACCTGAACAGTCAGAAGACCCATGGATGGAGAGAGAGTAAGACACCAGACGTTCTCCCCCCGCTGCAGGGGTACCACAGCAATACATACACATGTATGCCACACACGTACCATAGCACATGGCACACACACACCAATATATCAAATATGTTCATAAGCATTTTACAATTCATTTAGGAAATATTATTTTGTATGTACTTTTTAGAATCCACACAGCCTTCTAAAATGACAAGAAGAAATTCACACTCATTATCTAGGGAATTCAACTTCTAAGACCAAATACCTTTCTTAGCATAATTGACCTTTAGTAATGTCCAGAAGTTCTTACTTAATACTTGAGAAATTATTGTGGCACAATGTAAGTGAATGGAAGAATTTAGGAAATTGGAAAGAAATGCTAAGTAGTTTCCATTTCCTTCATTTTTTTTCACGTGGACACTTCTTCATAGATCATTTTCATACTATAACGGAGTTAGCAGATATGTGGATTAGCGTCCTTCAGTCAGAATAACTGAGAGAACAGTATTTCTAGTCCCTGCTTTCCTGCCAGTCCCCCATAGTCTGCTGTTTAGATGCTGTGGATTATTTCGTCTCTCTAATGTTCACCTTCTTTACTGTCATTCTTAGCATAGCATGCTTGTATTTTCTATTTGCCTAAAATTATAAGAGCAAAGGCTGATAAACACAAGATGATTTTTAAAGAACTTGTCCAATTTTCCTACAAGTCTTAAAATCATGACATTTCTATTTATACTAGTATATGACTGTGGTGGTTTGATTCAGGTGTCCCCCATAAGCTTATGTGTTCTGAATGCTTGGTCCCCAACTGACGGAAATTTTGGAGTTAGAACCTAATTGGAGGTGTGTTGTTGGGGGTAGGCTTTATGGGGGTTATAGCCAGCTTCCCCTTGCCAATATTTCACATACTCTCCCATTACTGTTGTCCACCTGCTGTTGGCCAGAAGGCGATGTCCAGCCTCTGCTCATGCCATGATGGAGCTTCCCCGCAAGTCTGTAAGCCAAAATAAATCTTTTCTTCCCATCAGCTTGCTTTTGGCTGGGTTCTTTCTGCCAGCAATGAGAAAGCTGACTGCAATAGTGACTTTAAAAAATTCAGATGTTAGAACTCATTGAAAGGGCAAATCATTTCTGAAGTTTGTTTTTTTTCTGAGAGATAATACAATAGATAATAAATGTAAAGAGTGGCAAGACCTTTTCAGTGAGTTGTTTAGAGCCCTGGATAAATATTGAAATTGTCTGGGGAGCTTTTAAAATTACTGATGCCCAGATCCATTGTCCGGAAACTCCAATTTAATTGGTTTGGAGTACAGCCTGTGCACGAGAGTTTTCTGAAAGGCTTCTCAGATGATGTCAAGAGTACAGCCAATGTTGAGAACCAAAGATCTATCTTTATTGCCCGTTCCTAACATTGATTTAACTATATCATCTGTCCTTAACATGGATTAAAATCAATAGGTACATTTAAAAAAATACAGCCTCCTGGACACTAGTTCCAGAAATTCAATTTCAACTTGCATGAAGTGGAAAGCAAACCTTTCCCCAGTCTTATGATCTTCATGTGACATTAAGGCATTCTGCCTCAACATTGCAGCATAAGAAAGCATATCATTCTGTCATTGCGTTTTCAGTTTTCTTTTCTAAATGATGAGCTGGTGTCTTTCGCTCACTGGGAAAGTTCTGTGATCATGCATTGAGTTTAGTGACTAAAGGAAGTAAATTAGTTTTGTTTCGAAGGCCATTTGTAGTCAGAGTTATTTAAAGGCCAATGGGTGCATATTTAAATATTGGAATTTATTTGTGCATTCAGCAAACGTGCATTATGTTGTTCCAACCTGTCTGCCAGCAGTTTGGGAACTTTGCAAAAGGGGCCAAGAAGAAGGCTTTTATTTGAGCGAATGCAAGGCAAGGCAAGGCAAAGATTTGGTCCAAGTAAAGCAAGAGCCTTATCTAAGTCATCAGGGTGGGAGGAGGTCCCTGCTAGAGGTTGGCAGCTTCTGCTAGCAAGTGAAGTCTCTTGCAGGTTTACAGGGAGTTTCCTCTACCTACCCAGCAACCTAGAGAGCACAGCTTAAGGAGTCCTAATTAATTATGTTAAAACCATAACAGTTCTATCAGGATTCTCTGAAAGAACTGCAGCTCTATATACTCAGCCTGTGAGCAGTTTTAGATTTGCTCTTCCTCTAACTTGCAGAGAAATAAGTCACTATATATTTTTTCTTCTGACTCTGAGACTCAGAAGTTTTAGTTGCTCAGTGCAAATCATTGTTGAAATTATGTTGAAATACTGGTTAAATTAGAAATAGCTTTGGATCTTCTGTGTTTACGGTTCTTTAAAAAATTATTTATGGGCTGCAGAGATGGCTTAGCGGTTAAGGTGTTCACCTGCAAAGCAGAAAGACCTGAGTTTGATCCCCAGTGCCTACATAAAGCCAGATAAGCTAAGTGGCACATGTGTCTGGAGTTTGTTTGCAGTGGCTGAAAGCCCTGGTTCCCCCATTCTCTCTCTGTGTCTGCCTCTTACTCTCTCTCACTCTTTCTCAAATATATAAATAAATAAAACTTTTAAAAAATATTCATGAGAGGAAGAGAGAGAATGGAGTAACGTCATACCTCCTGTCGATACAAATGAACTCCAAACGAATGTGCTACTTGTGTCTCTGTCTTTTACATGCATACCGGGGAATGGAACCCAGGAACCCAGGCTTTGCAAGCAGATACCTTTAACTGCTGAGCCATCTCTCCAGCCCCCTGTCTACTGTTCTTTTATAAAAAATTGTCTCCAATATAGTTCTCATGCATTAAAAGGACATAATCTCTCAATACCTTCCTAAAATGTAAGAATGTCCCATTTTACATTTGTAACATGAGGAAAAGTAAAATACATTTGTTTTGAATAATATTGAAGCTAAAAGTAAAAAAGGAAGTATTAAAATTTTGAGCATCAGCAAGGGTGTGGTGGTGTACTCCTTTAAATCCAGCACTCAGGAGGATGAGGTAGGAGGATCACCATGAGTTCAAGGCCAGCCTGGGATATAGAGTGAATCCCTAGGTCAGCCTGAGCTAGACTGAGACCCTGACTCAGACAGAATGACAGACATAGTGACAGACTGACTGACAGACGGACTAAATACTGGTATGGGAGAGGGGTCCTGCGACTGTGTGGAGCAGAGCAGGAGCTCTGAGCAGAATCCTGGCTCAGAGGAGTTCAGTGGAGCATGTGCAGAGCTTCCCCAAGGCTGCTGGGCTTGCTCAGGATATCACTCACAGCAGTCGGTGGCTGTCACTCCCAAGAAAACCCACCAGACTTCCCCCATGGCTATGCCAAAGATGCCAAGCTGGACACCGAGAGCCTGCAGGGATGTAGTCAATAGCCTGCGGATCCACTGGATAGGGGCTACCTGCACCTGTGCAGAAATCATGGCTCCCTTCGACCCCTCGGCTGGCCTTAGGGGACATGGCCAGGGGCTACCGGGTCCTGTCGCATGGCTTACACTGGCAAGACCATGGACCAGTCCATGCGTTCTGCCTGATGGGAGAAGGTGAGTCCTCTGGGACGCCCTGGCCTTTGCTTCCCACTCCCATTTGGACAATCTCGTGGCCATCTTTGACGTGGAATGCTGGGGACAAAGTGGCACCGCCCTCCTTGAGCCCTGCACAGGCATGTATGCAAAGCACTGCCAAGCCTTTGGGTGGAAAGCTGACTCTGTGGATGGTCATGATGGGGAGGCACTGTGCCAAGCACTTTAGGAAGAAAGGTAAATAAAGAACAAACCTACCTTCGAGGGTCAGGGGTCTTCCAAGTGTTCAGGATGCAGGCAGAAAGCATGGAAAGCCAAAAGATAAAGTGGCTGAAATAATCAGATTAATTGAGAATCAGGTAGAAATGGAAGTCTTACACCGAAGACCCTAAGAGTCCCCTCAGAGAAGCATCGTTCATATAAAAATGGCCCGTTTCTCCCCTCTGCTTAGAAGTTTGGTGGTAGGATAGTGACAGAGTGCATATAGTTTCCTCTGGCTAACCTAGGCCATGCTGGATGGTACACAAAGAAGTCTGCTGAGATCATCGTGGAGAAACACCCTGAGTGGTTCATTGCTGAGCAGAACATGGTAAGTGTGGCACTGCGCTGTGGCACCCATGGTTGAACTATGATTTTTTTTTTTTTGCTAGTATCTTCCACCACTTTCCTGACTCCAGCATTTGACCAGCTCAGAATGGGAACCTCTCTCGAACCAACGTCAACCTATTTCGTTCTCACTGTGGCGTGTCCATTGGAGAAGATGGGCCCTCTTGGATGGCCATGTTCTGACCATTCCCAACTGCTTCATTTTATCTCGTTGACATGATCTTCACAGAGTAAGTTGCTCATCCAATAGCAAGAGAATGTGTTCCTGGACCAGCCACCCCGAAACTGCAATTATTTATATTCCACAAGAGAATTTTGAGATTGCACAGGCTCATCCACCAGGCCATTAGTGACCAGGTCATACTCTATATGAAGCTTTCTTTCACAACAAGGTGTTTCTGTTAGTGTCATTGATCCATGTATCTTCAAAGCCCCTGATGCTGTCACCACAATCTCCAGTGCAAAAGGCACAGACGGTCAGGTTGTCACAGCAGAAGATCATAACCAAGAAGGTGGCTTTGGAGAGTCTCCATGGAGCGTGATATCCCTGTTCACCAGCTGGCAGAAGGGCCTTGGAGTGGGAATCCTAGTGAATTACTGGACAGGTTTGGAATCGGTGCCAGACACATTATGGCAGCTGTGAAATACACCTTAATGAAATAAATCAGCTCATTTCACAGCAAATCCAGGCTGC
>PVHP010032291.1:0-13980 GCA_004024765.1 Zapus hudsonius | reverse complement strand
GTGTGAGTATGTTTGTGCTTGTGTGTGTTTGTGTATGTGTATGTGTGTATGTATGTGTGTGTGTGTGTGTGTGTGTGTGTGTGTGTCTGAACAAAGGCCAAAGAGGACTTGTAAATAGAAAAGCAAATAAACTTAAGCTTCCACAAGCTCATTTTCTGGCAGGAGCAGACTATAGGTTCATGTGACTATGCTGTGGGTTTCTTGGAAAATTTACAAAAGTAAAGTTTACTGTGATTGTTTAGAGGCTGTATTGCTCCATTCACACTTAACATCTCCACACTTTCACCTGCTCATATGTTTTCACAGTGACTGCCGGAATACTGGCATCTCTTAGGAGGAGGGATTAAATAAGAGGCATATTTATTTTTGCTTCAGTGCAGTGGACTCATGTGTCTCACCCTCACTGCTATTCATGGTTGTAAGGTGGGATTCAAGAGAGGATACCGAGACAGACTGTTCCTTGAGGCCAAAAGGTTTATTAATGAGCATGATTAGCATCCGCACCACAGACAGTGTGATGGTGTTCTGAAGAGAGCTGTCAGTACCACCAGAAAATAGTCCTTCTCTTAAAGGGTGCCATGAGAACCTTTAGAATAAGTAGCTCAGCATGTGCTTGCAGTCAGGTTGCCTCCAGTTAGTGAGGAAGGGCGAGGATTGGGGGCCACCGTTATAGCAGGTGCTTAAATAATGCTGCATATATATATATATATATATATATATATATATATATATATATATATATATATATATATATATATATATATATATATATATATATATGGAGAGAGAGAGAGAGAGAGAGAGAGATTGCTGTTGTGGGTTGGTGTGTCCTCAGCAGCATCTAGCCAGAGCTTGATCATTGGTCTTGTATGTGTTAGCATGTTTTCTCCTGTAGTCAGTGAGCATTCTACAAACTCAGCTTTTCTTAGGTCAACAATAACAAATTTAAAACATAAGGGTAAACAAGCATTTTCTGTAAAAGACATTACAGTAAACATGCTAGACTGTCCAAGTCAGAGAGAGAGAGAGAGAGAGAGAGAGAGAGAGAGAGAGAGAGAGAGAGAGTGAGTTTTGATGTCCCAAGACACCTCTCATACCTGTAAACAAACTCCAAACACATGTACCACTTTGTGCTTCTGACTTTATTTGGGTACTAGGAAATTGGACCTGGACCCTCAGGCTTTACAAGCAAGTGTCTTTAAGTGAGGAAACATCTAACCATCCCCCTTTCTTATATTTCACCCGAACTCTAAATGTATGGTATTCTTATCTCTCAGTTTGTTAAACAAATTCTCAGGATGGATTTAGCCTCAGAAATGGGGTTTGCTTTCCCTGCTCAATGACAATCCAGGTCATGTGCCCAGTGATCCATCAGTAAGCTTTGGGTTTCTTAATTTAAAGGAATGATAGACTATCTTTAGATTTACCTGCTTTGATAGTATTTTAAGCATTCCTGTTTTCTAACTCACAATCTCCTCATGACAAAATTGGACTCTGGTAGTTCTGCAACACAAGTTATGATTTTCTTTAGCCTTCCTGTGACCTTGTCCAGTAACACTGGTACACATTGTTATTGATTTGTGATTTCAGCATGGAATGCTAATAAGGAATATAAAAATGAATTAAAAACTACTACTCTAATGTTGACCATGCTTCTGATTTACATGCTAACATATGCTAAATTACATAATCAGGATACACAAATTTTTTCATATTCTGAAATGATTAAATATTGTTCATGAAAAAATTAAAATATTTTTGCAATGTATTGGTAATCATAAATGTTGACTATCGCCTCTAACAATTATTAAAAACAAAATTTTCACTAAACTATTACCATCTACCTTAAACAATTCAATAAACCAATATTATAGTTTGGTCATGACATGCCCCTCCAAAAGTTTATGTGTTGAAGAAGACCCGTAGAAGGGTGATCTTCAGCTAGCTGCGTTGCAGAAAAGTGATTTTATTAGTAAGATGACAAACTCATCAATAGATTAAGCCACTGGTGAAGAGGTAAATAGGCTACTAAATATGGGTTCAATTTGGAGCAAGTAGGTCAGTAGGTATTTGCTCTTGAGTAGTATATTTTATTCCAGGAGCCTTCTGTATGTTTTCTGATCACCACTGGGTAAGCAATTTCCCTCAGTACCGGTTCTCCCTCTCTACTTGCTCCAAATAGATTAATCCCATTTTACCTTCATACCTTTTTTCTACACTTTCAATTAAATTAGTATTGTGCTTTTCTTTATTGTCCATAATGAGTTACAACATTTAGTGGGCAAACAATGAGTTGCTATCCCCGATTCCCCTCCCCACTCCGCTGGATAACCTCCTCCATCAGTCCTTGTGGCAGGGGACCATGGATAGCCTAGTATTCAGCCAGGTTCTCCTAGCCATGCCTGTGGATAATTTCCTCCACCATGGCTCTCACAATCTTTCTGCCCCCTCTTCCACTCAGTTCCCTGAGTCGTGGTGGATGAGTATTAAGGCTGCTTTAAGGTTGTGAGCTTAGGGGTCTTTGTGTCGAAAATCATTGGTTTCTGTTCCACTGGCTAATCCTGTGTTGATTTAATGGCTGTGGCTGTGGGCCCCTTGTTCATCTCGTCTTTCTCTGCGGAGTTCTTTGTTGTTTGTGGATGAATGCTGAATGGAGTCAGCTTCCTCTGCATTGATGAAGCTTCCTTTCAAGAACTTATAGTCTGAAAACAACCTGTTCCTCCCGTAAGCTGCTCTGGGCAGGTGTTTTGTCCCAGTAGCAAGAAGGTAACTTGTACAACTACTAATGTCCGCCATCTTTTAATGTGTTAATTGGCATTTTTGGATATTCTCTTGTTAATTTTGTCTATTTTAGTACTTTATATCACAAATTAAAATGTCCAAATATTTTATTGATATATAGGTACTGATTTGTAAAATTTATAATGCATATATGCTGACATCCCACCAAATGTAATAAATTTGACAAATTTCTTATTTTTCTAGTTTGTTCTAACCCTATTATCCATGATCTTTCATGAGACAGAATTTCTCCATTATATTGTAATTCAATATATTTGTAAAATTCATTTATGAGTTATGCTGGCTTTTAGTTTCCTTTAATCTTTACATCCTTAAAGTTAATTACATTTTTAATTAAAATGTTCAATAATTTATGACTCCCATTCAAATCTCTAATTCATTTTGAATTATTTGTATATATAATGTGAAATGGGAAACAGGATTACTTTGTCAATATCTCATTAACTGTCAGTCCTTTATGGAAAAAGAAAATCCTTTTTCTCATCATGGCACAGCAATAATTTTGCCATCAATCACATCAGTTACATATGCAAGTGATTGATTTTGAAGTTTCAGCATAATGTGGTCTATTCATTATTTCTTTTTAGAACACAACTGTTAATTAATTTAGATGTTTAAAAAGCCTAAACAACTAATAATACAAGTTTTACATGTTTTGTTGACATTTTTGTCTTAATCTTTATAATTCTTTATTCATATGAGACATAGCTATTTGAGTTTTGTTACATACTGAATTAAATTTATAAACTAGACCATAATAATTGATAATGTCTTCATAAAGTATTAAATCTACTGTGTAGAATTTAACAATATGTTACTTTATGTACTTAGGTCTTCTTTAATGATTTTATTTTTTATTATTTTATTTAGTTATTCATTTACTTATTTATATCATAATTATATCATTTTCATTAATCCTTAATTATTCAGATAATGCAAATTATATGTAAATAAATTATTAAAGAAATAATACTAAGAAAACTGTCCACTGTGTACAGATCAGATACAAATCCCCTTTGACTACTTTCTTCCTTTATTTAGTTATTTACTTACTTACTTATTTTGAGATTGGTTTTTCTGTATTGTAGTCTGCACTTGAATTGGACTATGTTGCTGAAGATGACTTCAAACTTCTGATTCTCCTGCCTCTAACTCCTGAGTTCTGGCAGCAGAGGTGATGCTACATTGCTTGGATTATGCAATTCTTGGGGCCCAACTCAGGACAAGCAAGCAGTTCACCAACTAATTTACATCCCAAGCACTAATTGACCTCAATAAGACTTTATAGCTTACATTGTATAAAACTCATATAACATTTATTAGATTTTTGCTAGGTGTTTAAGGGTCTCCTTATATTTGATTTTTTTGTGTAGTCATTGTTAGTTTATAGAAACATAACATATATAGACAGCTATTTTATATTACCACATTATTAAGTTAACTTATTAATTTTACTCTGAAATTATTTTGAATTTTCCAGGTACACAATAATAAACCTTACTTCTTTCTCTTACTCTTTTTTTCCTCCTTTGTCCTTCCTTATGTCTCTCTTTCTTTCTCTTTCTTTTATTTTTAATTTAAGTCTTAATTTTTTTTTCTGGCACTTAGCTTACAGAGTACAACGTTAAAAAGAAGCAAAATTGTCTCTCTTCAGGAAGAAGGTTTTTGAACACAAGAATAATGAATTAAAACATAAAAATTTTCACTATGATATGTTTGTGATATTTTCACCAGCTTCCCTTTTTTAATTTACATAAATTTTAATCATAAATATGTGTTTAACTTTATTCTTTATTTGCAAGCATAGTGAATGTTTTGCCAAAAATTTCAATTATCCTAATGATTTTCAAATGTTGAACACTTGCCTGGGATATTGTTCTTCATATGTGGCTGGATTCAGATTGCTTAACTTATTTTATTTCAGTTCATTTGAGAGATTATTTTGTAATTTCTTCTATGTCAATATACTCTAATTTCAAGTTGATATAAAGATTATGTTGTCTTCAAGAAAAGCTGGGATGTGTTACTATTTTTTTAAAAATAATTTTATTAAAAATGTTTATATATGCACCTACAGCAAATTGGTCATATTCCCACCATCTTATGTTCCCTGTCCAGTGCCCTCATTTCAATAAGTCTCCTCTGTAGTGAGCATATCAGAAGTCACTGTAGATTCAAGGATGCAGCGGTAATATGGAGCTATATAATCTTAGTAGCATAGCAACCTACTATTTTGTTAGCTAGCTAATTAAGAGCTATAAGTCTCTCAGAAAATGAGAGAGGGAGAGAGAGACAGAATGAGTTTGAGTGGACGTTCCCTTCTGACCTGGAGAAAGCTTTACCCTAAACATGATAAGCTATTGCTGGCAAAGCCCAGTGCCAGAATTGGGACAGCCGTTGCACTCACATTTCCATCCCTCCACGTTGGCTGAGAAAACACCATCTCTACTCAATAGCACTCCATGGTAGCCCTTGCACAGTCCTGGTATTGCCAGAATATCTTCAGGTCTCCATTTCAAATAACAGTCCATCTTCCATTGGTTTCACTTGCCAATCAAGGACTTACCACATTTCTTCAGTGCCTCCTGGAACCACGTGCACTTCATGACTCACTCCACATATGCAGTTTTCATGCTTCCTAAAGCAAACCAGGTATGCAGGACACAGCATGCTGTTAATTCAGAGACAAACTAAATCATGACCTTGAAGAGAAGCATTATTCCTTTCAGCTATCTCCTTCCAAAAGAGTTTGAAGTCTATCATTTAGTCCTACCATGGTGGAAACACCTCAGGAATCTCTCTATTGTTTCAATGAAAGCAGTTGGGCCATCATTCATCATAGTAATATCTCTTTGACAATGATAGCTTTAGCAATCAGTCTCAGTGCCAATAAACTTTAATATTGTTTTGATTTTTTCCAACTTTAAATCTTATAATTCTCAGTTCCATATCATTATCCAAGCACATCAAACCATTACTTAAATTCAACCTGGATCAAACTCTCTGAGCATGGGCAGTAGAACACATCCAGCCCTTATTCCAGTAACACAGTTCCAATAAAGTTCTCTGTAGTCTATTCTGCCCCATAGAAAGTTCACAAGCCAAGCCTCCAAGTACAATTCCCTCTGCATTAGCATTTTCAAATTCTCAACATAAGAGTCGATATAGCTTGATTTACCAATCTGGAAGGCTTCTTTGGTTGTGTCTTCAGTTACCAAATCCATGTCCATTCCTCCAGCATACAAGTTCCAGAAGACCAAAATATCAACACAGCCATATCACCCCAGCAATATCACTCTAGTCCTGGTGCCAAAACTGTTATAGCTAGATACATGCTGTTGGGATGAACCTCCAAACCAGGGACTATTAGGGGAGGAAGGGATTTATTGAAGTTACAGATCCAAGGGAAGTTCCCTATGACAAGAGACTAATCCCCTTTCACAGGTCAAAAGAGAGAGAAAGAAACAATCACCCAAACCACACACACACACACACACACACACACACACACACACACACACACACAAGTAAATAGGCAGGGGAGAGGAAGAGAAAGATTTCCTTTCCCTTGAGTTCCTTACATCCTGCCCCTACTGAGATGGTTGCCTGCTCTGGAGGAAGGGCTCACTCTGGAGGAAAGACCTCCTCCTTTAGCTAATCCTTCCTCTAAGCAAACTCAGAGACCCACCCAAGATCTCTATGGATTAATAAACAGGTCAAGTTGACAGCAAAACTTAACCATCACATCTGCACTGACTTTTTATAGTTACGTAACTTTCTGAAATACATGAGACAAGTCTTTTTTATAATAAATTAGCATACCTTGGAGAGATTTCTCTTGACTGTTCTCTATACTTATGTTTGATAGTCTTTAGCCTTTTACAATAGCTGTGTTTTTCTGATTAGATCATCAGTATTATTTTCTTCATAGACATGTAAATAATTTTGCTGGAAATACCATCATACTATAACCGATCTTCTGTTTTTCAAAATTACGAAATTTGTACAAATTTCAAAATTGATATTTTGATAGTAGTTTAAACTCAAGAAGGTTAAAATTATCACTACTTACTTAATAGTCCTTTGAAAACAGGTAATTTAAAGAATTAGTACGACTCTTTAAGGAGATATAGTATTCAAATAATTTGTAAAGCAAAATAATTTTACATGTACATTATAAAATTCCTTTGAAATGCCTTTTCATAAAATTATTTCCTTCTGGGGAAAAATGAGTTTCTATGTTAGTGATGTTAGTGCTTATTAGCAATTATACTGGTTCCTTTTCTCTTAGCTGTAAAAAAACACCTGACAAAAGTAGCTTAATGAAAGGATTATTCTGAATTACAATTTCAGAGAACACAGTCCATCATGGTGGGGAAAGCATGGGATTAGAAGCAGATGTCAGTTGGATCTGAAATCTATAAGCAGAGAAGCCTAGGATGGTGCCACTCACAAACAGAGTGGGTCTTCCTACCTTGGTTAACTTACTCTATAAACTTTCTCACAGACATGTCCAGAGATTTTAGGTGATACTAGATCCAAACAAATTGACAATCTAACTCTCATGGTGATTTTCAAACAAATTGACAATCTAACTCTCATGGTGATTTTCTAAATCACCTTTGTTGTTGTTGTTGTTGTTGTTGTTTTTCTTATTGTTGTTGTTTGGATTTTGAAGTACGATCTCACTCTAGCCCAGGCTGACCTGGAATTTACTATATAGCTTTATGGTGGCTTCAAACTCAGGGAAATTCTCTTACCTCTTTCTTAAAGAGATTAAAGGTGTGAGCCACCACACCCAGCTAATGGTCATTTTTAGTTATTTCTTTATTTTTATTTTATTTTATTTTTTTTTGTTTTTCGAGGTAGGGTCTCACTCTAGTCCAGGCTGACCTGGAATTCACTGTGTAGTCTCAGGGTGGCCTTGAACTCACTGCAATCCTCCTACCTTTGCCTCCCGAGTGCTGGGACTAGAGGCATGCACCACCATGCCCAGCTCTAGTTATTTCTTTATATTTTATTTCAAATAAATACTATGAATTATAAAATCATTTTATTTAAGGAACTATCTCTTCTTAATAATTTGCAGATGTAATTTAATGTATAAATGTGCTAAGGTTAAATCTGAAACAAGTGAATTAATACTACCTATTTTTGATATCAGATGTTCATAAAATATTTTCTTATAGCAATTATGTGTGCTTATATTTGCATACATGGATAGATGTGTAATATGTATATATGTGTGTGTGTGTGTGTGTGTATGTGTGTGTGTGCTACTGTGCACATTTGGAGGTCTGAAGACAACCTCAGGGTGTTGGTTGTCTCCCTCCACCCTGCTTGAGACAGAGTCTTCCTTTTTATTTCAAAGTTTAAAACTTGAATGCATTAATTCAAAAGGATAATCTCTGTTTTGTATAACAGCACAATTTTCCCTAAGTACATTACTTATTTTATAAACTCGGATGAATAAATGCTATGGCTAGAATTCTTGTGACCTTTCCCAAAGTCTTATATTATAAAGGATTTCCCATTCATTAGTATTTGGGTATAGAGCCTGACTTCAGGTGCAGAGCTCACATGAACACAGTCAGCGCTAGTGTGAAACAGGCCCTAGGTCCTTGGCTCCTTTCTACTTGTGAGGAAGTAGGGAGATATTCCATATAATACACCTTCAATGCTTCTCTATATAAACTGGATGATATTTTCATTTGCAATGACAGGTGAAATAGTTATAATGAGTATCAGTGTTCCAATTTACAAGAAATATAATAAAAGATTATAAGATTATAACCTTTAGTCCTAGTCACAGTACCAGGAAATCTTGATATGAGGAGACACAGTTTTTAAGTTAACACTTTCTTTGTGTCTGTAGAAAAAAAAAAACTATTATAACAATGAAATTCTAGGTGTTTGAAGGACAAAATATAAACATTTCTTTGTTGTATGCAGAATGTCAAGATAAGTCATCAAGTGGTTCATTTGCCCTGAATCTCGGTTGCTTCCACACCCACAGAGCCCTCCCTGACTTCTAGTCTAGGCTGCTCTGTCAGCAGAAGTTGTCAGCAGGAAGGAAGGAAGGAACGAAGAATGAAGGAAGGAAGGAAGGAAGGAGTAGCTAGAAAAGCCAAACAAATCAGTTTTTAGCAAAGGAGAGGCAATTGGAAAGAAGGTTGAAAATGGAGTCTGGCTGAGCACCTGCAGCCCACTTGCTAGTCTACGTCCATTTAAGATAGGATTCAAGATTTTCTCTGGACCTACATGTAGACATTTCCACCCAAGTATTCATTCACAGGACGCTGGTTATGGCTTTGGTCCTGAGGCACCAATCCTGAGCACTCTCTCACCTCTCCACACTCCACAGCTTAAGATATGAGTGGAACATTTTAAATCGGATTTCTCATCTACATTTCAAAATGAATACACTCAGTCAACCCTTCTTTTAGCCCACATCAACATATGTGAGTATCTTTGTGATCAATGCCTTGTTTTCTAGATGAGGAAACTTAAAACGTTTCTTTGTGACTGTCATTCAGAGTACACACTATTTGAGGGATAACTTTATCCATCTAACTTCTTTGAATTGATATAATTACTAACCCAAAATCAAGTTTCTTAACCACATGCTATGTGTTTTTTGTTTTGCTCACTGTGAGAGAAATAGTGGTAAGCCCACCTAATAATTCCTGATATATACATGATATCATATAAATATTGTACATTATTCTAAATATTTAACATAAACTCCTTTCTGAAAGAAATTTCAAAATATTTCAGATGATTTAATATTTCAGATGAATAAAGGTCCAAAAGAGTCCCTTGGCATACTCTTGCATCTGACATGGAATTAATTATGTAGTATCAAGGTGGCCTTGGACTCATAGAAATCCTCCTATCTTTGCCTCCAGATTGCTGGGATTAAAGTCGTGTGCCACCACTCCTGGCTGCACTTTAATTTGAACCTGATGTCTGGCTATCAAATATATGCTTGTAACTAGTACATAAACTGTGTTTGCCTTTTAGAAAATTTCCATGGATTTATATAGTAAGTAATCTATAAATAAAAATTGGGTTTAAAACTGTGAGAATTGTTAGAAAAGAAAACTATAGTGACAAAATTTAAGATTTGAGAATGGGAGGAAAATGACAAGGAATTTTGCCTTCCAAACTGAGCACTTGTTTATAAACCCTAGAAGCAGAAAAAGCAGGATGTTGGGGAATGAATAAACAATTATGAAGCAAATATTGGTGGAGTCATACCAGGGACTGAGAGAACATCTATCTATGATGAAGGTGTTTGACTATTTTGCGTGATTTGTTTATATTAAGGGAAATTGCAGTTGATCATTTCATGTGCCAATATCAGCATTAAAGAAGGCACAGGTAGTTGGAAATACATCATTGCTGAGTGTGTCTGTGAGATTAGAATTTGAATTACTAGACAGGCTCAAGATGATCTAACTTCACCTCTTTAACTAATGGGTGTGGACACTGTATGCTTCCCTGAATGTCCAAATAAAAGGAAAAGGAAAAAGAAAATGAATTCCTGTTCTTATGAAGCATTAGCATTCCTTAGTCTTCAGACTCTGATGTCCCCAGTTCCCAGACCCCAGCTCTTAGACTGAATTACAGTCACAGGTCAGCTTGTTTTTTGGTTTGCAAAAGGTAGATCTTAGGGCTTCCTAATGTGATCTAACTAGAGGAACCTGGGATATTCAGAAATGAAAAAATACATATATGTAAACTCACTCTCTGATCAAAAATTTTGAATCCCCACAGCTGCAATGCATAGATTATAGGAGAAGAGGAAGGATGTGGTTACCTTTAAAAACAAAACAAAACAAAAAAATCAATGACACAGTGTTAAACACAAGAAGCTTATTCTCACATGAAGCTGTGGGCACCAATCAAAAGAAATATGTGAACAATGTAAATGTAGAAGGTGAAATTTTTAGGGCTGCTAATTGGTTAGCACCAGGACTATTAGAAGGTGGTGTCAGAGGTGAAATACGGCCCTTAGTCTTTTGTGCAGATGGACAGCCTACAGCAGGGCACTAGGTGATAACAATATCATCTTAAAAACTCATATATTTATTTGCATGCAGAGAGAGACAGAGGGAATGGGCAAGCCAGGGCCTCCAGCCACTGCACCAGATAAACACCAGATGTAAGAGTCACATTGTGCATCTGTTTTTACTTGGGTGCTGGGGAATGAAACTTGGATCATTAGGCTTTTCAGACAAGAAGCTTAACTGCTGAGACAGCTCTCCAGCCCATCAAACTCAATTTTGAACTTACTGTGGTCTTGGTACATTGTAAATATCTGATCGAATAAGTTGAATTTCATGAGCTATACAGAAAAAATTTTAAGAATCAATAAATTTAGCTGTAAATTTGTGAAAGTGTGTAAGATATAAGGAAGAGGAATGGAAGGAAAAGGAAGAGGGAAGAGTCCCAAATCTTGATTAATGTAAGATGTGGTAGCATTTAGGAGCAAGTGCTGTGGAGGGCCTGCAGAAAGGAGAGAGAGAGAGAGAGAGAGAGAGAGAGAGAGAGAGAGAGAGAGAGAGAGAGAGAGAGAGAGAGAGAGAGAGAGAGAGAGAGAGAGAGAGAGAGGAGATCCGTTTCATTCCATACCAGATTTAATGTTTTTCAGATCTATAACTATCAATGTGTGCCAAGTGAGATAAAATGGATTTTTCCTAGAAATGGATTATCTGGTAAAGAAGACTAGGAAATAGGAGATAGAATATCAATATCTAATTCTTTTACTCAAATCTCCTTTTTACTCCCTTTATCTCACTCTCTGCTTTTCATACTATATAACATTTTAAGCTTATCACTTCTCAGCCTTGTGACTAAAATCAATCTCCTGGCAGAGTAATATCCTCAAAATATGCCCAGAAAAAGGTCAGTAATCCAGCACATTTTTATTTATTTCTTCCTGCTGTATTGATATATGATTTAGTAAAATGAAATATTTGACTAATTCTTTTTGATAAAAAGAATAATAAAATACAATAGTTAAATGGAAAATGTATCTATCCTTCTTATATTATCTCTTAACCACTATGCTACACATAGAACAATTCTCTTCCTTGGTGAAGAAATGGTTAACAGAGAAGAAAAAGAGGGCAACATATCGCCTTTCATTTATAAGGATTGTAGTTGGCATAAGCACAGAAATTCTGTAACACTTTTGTTATAGGAAGAAAAGGTTGGAGGATCACTGTGAGTTTAAGGCCAGCCTAAAACTACATAGTGAATTCTAGGTCATCCTGGGTCAGAGTGAGACCCTAACTTGAAAAAAAAAAGAAAAAGAAAAAAGAAGAGAACACATTCAAACTGTTTTTTTTTCATATTTCACCAACCATGCCTTGCATGAACTAGACAGAGCAAATGTCTGCACAGATAAAACATCAGACATTGCAAAGAATGGGAGAAGTTATTATAGTATAAGACAAGCAGTGACGAAGAACTTGACACTGCACAGCAGTGTGGAAACAGTTTTGAACACGTCTATTGACTCACTCATGCAAGATGTGCTTGTCTTCAAAACACTATCAATTGTAAATCTATCCCATTTTAAGCCCACAAGATTTTGTTACCTGTAAAATTAATTCACCTTTGTGTAGATTTCATATCATCCTTCTCTTTCTTACATAAATTTGAACTTGTGAAATAGATCAGAATATATGTTACATGCAAAGCAACAAAGATGTAAGTGAGCAAAGGCAATTATAACCTTTTCTTTATCTCAACGTTCTTCACACAGTGAAGAACAGCAACACAAAACTTATTTTTAATAAAGGGAGGTGGGATAGGAACAAAAGAAGCTGGTAGGGAAATTAGCAGCAGGGTACATTGTGTCTATGGATGGATGTTGTTAATAAAAAGTTTAAAAAGAAACATTTTTTCTAATTCAAGCTATATTGCAGAGAATGTTCAAAAACTGGGCTATGAAAAACTCACTATAATTTTATTGGCAACCTATAATAAAAATTTTGGTATAATTACAGAATAATCTATCTTGAAAATACAAACCGACTTTAAAAGGGCATTGTTTGGTGATGCTAACATGTGTGATCTGGGTCCTTCTCTGCACCATAATATTTGGAATAAATATTCTGAGTGAGGGCAGAAGGCAAAAACGAGATTAAAAAGACATACTTGGGGATGAATTTTTGCTGGTAGCTACTATGGCTGTAATTGTCATTATTGTTTCAATTTATTATGCTAGATACCCGGGCCTTAGGACATTCCTCTTTGTGCTGTAAAGGATGAAAATAAATGCATTCACTATCATTAGCAATGATGGGAAACCTCATCATAAAAGGTCTGTGCATGCATATGCATTTTGAAGCAACTTTGGGTGTCAAAAAGAACACAAAAGAAAAACTGACATCATAGCTCAAGGAACTAGAAGAAAGGATCATGTGACAGAAGTAAAAGAAGAAAAACAACAGAGAAAGATTATTTTGCGGATAACTCATGAATGAGTGATTTGTTAAAGCCTTACCAGACAGGCATCACGTCTAATGGACTCAAAATAGGGTTCAATTATGCTTAAAAAGGCACTTGAAAGTGCTTTTCTCTCCTCTCCAAAAAGCAGTCCTGTGATCATAATGATAAGACAGATCTCATTTCACACTCAAAAAGCAACTCATAGTGGAGAAAACTCTAGATGAGAAAGAGAAAGTCACCAACAAGCCTGAAACAAGGCCCCATGTGGAGGGCTTTGTGTGTTGTCTATACAAACTAGAAGAAAGCCCAGCCCGCCCAAAACATGCTGCCTCATCTCCATCACGGAGCCAGGGCAAGAGTTGACCTGTAGGAACTAAGCTAATTCTTATGATTGTAACACTACATACTGAGAGTTTTATATAGTCATTTAATTTAACTCCATTATGCAAGATTAATGTTATATATAATTGCCATATATTTTACATTATATAATCATATATAATTTGTCATCTCTGACAAAACCAAGACTTGGGATGTTTAAGAAATATAGTTCATACTGCAAGGAAATGAAAAGCATCATTATTGATATTGATTAGAAACATTCTATTCTTGTTTATGTTTCACTGGCATGTAAGGAAATAAATACGAAAATGAATAAATGCAAAAATACTCTCTTTTTTTAATTACCTGTGGTGAAATGGTTACATTTTTTTT
>PVHP010032290.1:0-20432 GCA_004024765.1 Zapus hudsonius | reverse complement strand
ATTAAAGGGGATAAGCATAGTTATTTGAGAGACTTTTTGATGTGTATACCCACTCTTTTTAGCCAGAGAACAATGGAGGCTTCTCTCTACAGTCTGAGTTTCCTATCCATGGGATTCTGACTTGGTTACCAGCACCAAGTATGAGTTCTCTGCCACTGAGCAGGTCTCATGTCTGTTTGATGTTACAGATGGCCATGAATACTAGGGAGATCCAGGATCCATCAATACAACAAGAAAAGATAACTGACTGACTGTGAGACATGTCGCCTCTACCACATCTGCCAGGACCTAGGAGACATTGCAGAGGATGCAGCCACACATACTGCCTGACAACCAGCTACAGGGAGATGTTGACAGACACTGTGGTCACTCAAACCTCATCAAAGCAAAAACACAGAGGCTATAGAGAACTCGACTTCTAAAGACTTCTAACAGGCCCACCAAGGCTCAGGGAACATTGTGGAAGATGAGGCAAAAAGATTGTGAGAACCACAGAGTGGGTAGAAATATCCTGAGGCATAAGTCCACCCCCTACAGAGACTGGCTGAGGCCTTCAGGACCCCACAGTGAATACCCATAACCCCACTAAGAAGGGCCCTTGGGGAGACGGGATATAAGAGTATACTCTTTAAAAAATAAATTTAAAAAAAAAGAAAGAAAGCCTATTGAATTTTACTCTGGAGTGGATTTCATTTCCCCTGGGATGCTGCATGGTGGTCTTGGTTTTTGTTCATCTGTTTGTTGCTTTTTTGGGAATGTTATTGTTGTTGTTGTTGTTGTTGTTGTTGTTGTTGTTGTTGTTGTTGTTTTTGACACATCCCACTCTGTAGCCCAGACTACCTACAACTCATTATGTAACCTAGGCTGGCCTTAAACTCATGGCAATCCTCCTGTCTCAACTTCCTAAGGGCTGAGATCACACCCAGCACACATTGTTCTTGGTCTCTTCTTACTAGTAAGGACACTAGAGCAAGAGGAGAATAAGTCACGTGGTTGAGGTCACGTCACTAGAAATGGCAGAGCTTGGATTGAAGCCCACGTCCCCACTCAGGACCTCATCCTCACGTGCTGTGTCTCCTAGACACTGGCAGGAAAGTCTTGAATTTTGGGATGGAGAGACCATGGGTGTGAGAAAGGACTCCCTTCCCCTAATGAGGCATCAGAAAGGTAAGCCCTCCTGCAGCCTGGGCCACCTAATGGGAGAGGGTCCAGCTTCTCCTGGGCCTGGAAAGGGAGCAGAAGGAGCATGCCAGGGAAGACCCGTGCATTGGCCGGTGGGTGGAGAAGGCGATCCTCCCAGTTCCTCCTAGCCCCAGTCATGACTCCCACACTCCTGGCTTCCCTGAGAGCTTCCTGAAAGAGAGTAAAAGAGAAGTTTCCAAGCTCATGTTCAGACAGGCCCAGGAAAGAGTTGGGAGCCAAGGGAGATAGGGGTAGGGGCATCAGTCCAGGTCCAGGTCCCCATGAGGAGCTTCATACCACACTGAGCCTAATTCCCCTTCCTGGATTCAGGAGGTTCCCAACCAGAACCAGACACAGAGCCCAGGATAGCAAAATGTGCCAGGCACAGGAAGGGTCCAGCAGTTTCAGACATGGAGCACTAGGGGAGGTTTCCAGGAGTGGAGAAGTCTGGCACAAACTTGGCAAGAAGGAGGAGCAAGGATGCAGGGGTCATCCAGGTCGGGACTAAAATTCCCTAGCAAGAGCCACTAATGCATCATTGAAGCTGTGGGAGATGGGGTGGCACATTCAAGGGACCTAAAGGAGTCCCTTGATAAGCTGGCTGTGATGCCCAGGAGATGCTATAGGACACACTTGACACCATAGATAGCTCCCAAATTGCCTTCCAAAGGCTGGGGAGCTGCATGGCTTTTTTTATTTATTCATTTTCAAGCAGAGAGAGAGAGAGAGAACCAGGGCCACCACCTTGTTGGTCTGACCCATGTGGGTCCTGGGGAATTGAACCCGGGGCCTTAGGCACTGGAGGCAAGTGCCTTAACGGCTGAGCCATCTCTCCAGCCCTGCATGGCTTTTGTTTTTAGGAATAAGCGCAAATGCTGAGGGAAGATCTGCATTGCTGGCAAGAGTGGCAGAAAAGCTGCACCTGCCACTGGAAGCCTTGGTCTCTGCTCTTCAGCCTCCCCTCTAAATGTCCCTGGAAGCCACTGTAAGGCTATTGCTGAGCATCTGAGCCAAACCATGAACCTGTCAGGGTGTTCTATTCCAAGAGTGCTAGGTGACGATCAGAGATAGTGATGGGGGGATGCAGGCATATGCCCTGCATAGCTGAGCCAGGAGGGACAAAGCACAAAGCAGCCTTCTGCAAATCTTCATTCCCAGCACAGAGGATCTGAGCTAGTGGCAAGAGGCCAGCCCCTGGGCCTAGATGCGGAGGCCTCTGGGAAGAAAGCTCTGTCTCTCCCAGGTGGAAGGGACTATGTTGGAGACACCACATGTGGCCAGCGTGGGAAAGATGTGGTACCCATCACCTGCCAGAATAGTCCCAGTGCTGGTGCATGGCCTCAAGTATGGTGCACCCTGGTGCGGGGGGAGGGGAATGAGTGGAGAACTAGCACTTCACAGGAAAGCTAGAGAAACAGGGCCTCGGAGAGGGGAGGGAAGGGGGCAGAGTGGCTCCCCTGGGTTCCAATATTGGCCTTCAGGTGCTCCCTTCCCACTGAAGAATGTTGGACTACGTAGAGTCTGGAGACCTTCCAGCCTGGCCTGAGGCAGCAAGGAAGAGTGAAATTGGGCCCTGTGAACCATGTGCCCATCACACAAATGCATGCAAACCAGGATACACAGTAAGACCAGCACTGAACACTGAACAGCAGATAGGTGGAACTTTATTGACTTCTCACATCCCCTGTGGGCTGCCTTGGGTGTGGGGCAGGAGTGATGGGCTCAGGAGAGAGGTGGCTGCCTGTCACTCAGTATGTGATGGACGTCTTCAGACTTGATTCCACTGTCTTCTTCAGGATAGTATGACATCCGGAACCAGAGCCAGAGCTAAAGCCAGAGCCAGACACAGAACAGGAACCCAGGCCCCGGCTGTACCCAGAGCCCTGGGATGTGTCAAAGCCGCCAGTCACGATGCTGGAGCAGCCAGACTGGAAGCTGCCTTTCACACCTCCAAGTCCACAAGTGCCCATTTGTCCACCACCAATTCCTCCAGACATGGCATTGTCGCTGCCTCCTACTGTGGCTGCCAAGAAATGTACCAGTGTCACAGGTGTCCTCAGCACCGGGAGATCCCATTCCAAAGTCCCTTCGTACTTACAGATGGTGACCTGGTTGGTGTACTCCCCAGACATCCTGGTGAATGAAGACAAGAGGAAAAATTCTAAGAAAGGTTACAAAGAATGCCTCCCTTCAGGGAGGGAGCTGCCCCTACCCTCTCAGCACATAAAATCTACAGTTCCCAGTTTAAAAATTCCTGCCAGACAGGCATGGTGGCACACGTCTTTAATCCCAGCACTCAGGAGGCAGAGGTAGGAGGATCACTGTGAGCTCAAGACCAGCCTGAGACTACAAAGTGAGTTCCAGGTCAGCCTGGGCTAGAGCGAGACCCTACCTCGGAGGGGGAAAATAAATCCTCCCAGCAGAATTGGTTGCCCTTAGTGACTCACAATGTCAAGAAATCTGTCAGGATTCCCTTTAGCAGGGAGAGACCTGTACTGGCCTTCTGTCCCCCTTGCCCACCCTCCAGGCACATGTGCCCAGAATCTTCCAGATGTCCCCACCTGCACTCCTCGCCTTCCAGCAGCCTGCGGTAGGTGGCTATCTCCACATCCAGGGACAGCTTTGTGCCCAGCAGTTCTTGGTATTCGCACAGCAGTCGGGCCATGTCCTGCTTGGCCGCTCTCAGAGCATTCTCCAGCTCCTCCAACTTGGCCTGAGCGTCCTTCAGAGCCATCTCCCCACGCTGCTCTGCATCAGCAATGGTTGACTGCAGGCTGGCATTCTGGAAGGGGTTAAAAATGAAGGGGGAAATGTCTGAAAGCCCCACAAGGCCTACCAAAGCACCCATAGTTGATGTAACTTGAGGGCAAGGATAGACCCTGAAAATTCTGCATGACCATCCCACCCCAAGCAATTCTGATTCTAAGGGAACTATTACTTCGCTGCTTCTTTACTCTCCCACAGAAACTGGCTTCCCAAAGTTTTCCTGTCCACCTAGAACCTCAAGAATGCTTATTTTGGAGGTAGGGTCTTTACTGGCATAGTTAAGGCTCTCATGTCATGGGGTGCTGAGGACACTACTGTGACACCTGGTACATTTCTTGGCAACCACAGTGGGAGGCAGCGACATCATATCTGGAGGAGTTGGTGGTGGCCAAATGTACACTGTACTAAGGTAATTCCTAAATCCAATAACTGGCATCCTTACAGGAAGAAGAGGGGACACAGAGAAGACACTATGTGACAATGCAAACAGACATGGGAGTAAGTTGTTTGAGAGCCTAGGAAACAAATCCAAGACGTGTTTCTTCCCACCTCCAGCCCCTGTACCTCACAGGACTCTCTCCCTGGCACCTAAAGAGCTTTCTGCACCTCGTGGAACCTGGTCTCTATGCCACATCTTACCAGCCACTGTGGTCCTTTCCTTTTAGGAAAGACTCTTTAGGAATACTTGGCCCAGCTGTCAAAGTATGTCAAGCCTGTGCCTTGGCTTCTTGTTTGAGTCTTAGTCTCTGTGCTTCCTCCCCAACTCAACAGAAAGCTAGGGAAAGAGCAGACTCTCCTCAGAGGGCTCTGTGGGTGACTCAGCCTCACCTGGGGTCTAGAAAGGAAGGACTCCCCCAAGGTTCTCACTGATCTGTAGCCCACACAGACATCTCAGGTGGGAACATCATCTCCACTCTACACGTGAAGGATCTGAGCCTTAGTCAGAAAGGTGATGGACAGCCAAATAAGGACCCTGGGGGGAAGGGGAGCCCAGTCTGTCAGGCCTGTGCAGGAAGAGGGAGGGACACCTGATCTCCAAGAGGGGCTCTTCCAGGCCATGTGACAGGGGCTGTGATCCCCAGGCCTGGACACCCAGGTGATCCTCTCGGGGCTGGCCCTGGCTTGGACCACAGGTGCTTTAGAGTCAGCTAGGGAATGTGTTGAAAATGCAGGTCTCTGGGCCAGGTGTAGTGATGCACACCCACAGTCCCAACTCTCAGGAGGCTAAGGAGAGGGACCGCCAGTCCAACTTGAGCTACATCGTGAGACCTTGCATCAAATAAAAATAAAAAAAAAAAAGAACATCAGGCTTCTGGGTCCCGGTGATGCCCAGGTCTGAAAGGATGCATTGTCAAGACACCCTGAGGAGTCTAGAACTGGAGTCAAAGTGTTACTTTGTCTCGTTCCAGCAGAGAATGACAACATGGCTTGGGATGAAGTGAACAGCCCGTGTATGCTCCAGGAACCTTCCCAGAGGGCCCTGCTGGGAGTGGATGTGGGAATTGAGCCACAGTGCTCATCACCCTCTATGGATCCCAAATCTAGTCTTGGGGTTTACAGAATATGGATGCAAAGGTGCCTGACAGCTAGGAGAGCCAGAGCACCTCAATCCCCCCACCACCACCCCTTGACCAGCTCCTAAGGAGGCTCTGCCCACCCCACACATCTCTCTGGCCCTGGCTCTTCTCCCTCTCACCTTCCCCCTGCAGGGGACTAGGAAATTCAACATTTTACCTTAAGCCCCTCCTCTTTTTGAGAAGAAAGAGTCAAAAGAAGAGAAAAGAAGAAAGATAAATTAACAGTCTCGCCAAGGAGATGAAAGCAAGATATCCACCCCTGTGGACAATTCCCCTGGAACTGTGCAGTTCAGTGGCTCTGCCCTAGAAAAGGTAGCATGCAGACTAGAATCCATAGTGAGCAGGTGGAAGTCAGCCCAGAGGGGGTTCTGTCCACCTCAAACATTCCAGATCCCTGACCAGTTATCCAGGTCTTCACTGCACACTCCCAGATGGGCCTGGCTAGGAGAGAAAGCGGCAAAGTCACAGAACCAAGCAGCAAGTGAAGGTGGAAGGAGCCAGAAGCCCACCTGCTCCTTGAGGCTCACAATCTGACTCTGCAGCCTCTGCACGGCTTGCTGCAGCTGGGATATCTGCAGCTTCACTCCTTTCATGCTGTCCCCATGAAGCTGGGCCGATGCCTGAAGCTCCTGGTACTGAAGGAACAGAGGGGACACCACTGTCTGGGAAGATGGCTACTACCACTGACCCCAACACCAAGGGCATGCCATCCCCCCGCCCTTGACACACCTCCTGAAATGGGCATTTTCCCAGTGTCATTCAGCTGCTTGAGCCCAGCACATGGTGAATGCTCTTATAGAGATCCAAGCCTGTCTCCCAGCTGGCCCCAACTGCCTCCCTCCTACCCCCAAGCCCAGAGCTCAAGAAGGTTATTGGAGCTGCCCCACCCAATAGGACCAAGACCAATGACCTCCCTGAGATGTGTACACACACAGCAGGCTGTCCCAGCACAGGGCTGCCCCCAGCCTCACTCAGCACCTTGGTCTGGTACAGGGCTTCTGCCTCGACCTTGCTGGTCCGTGTGATCTCCTCATACCGCGCACGGACCTCAGCGATGATGTCACTGAAGTCCGGACAGCGATTGTTGTCCATGGTCAACACCACAGACATGTCATCTGCCTGAGTGTGCAGCTGGCCCAGCTCCTACAAGGGAAACCGACTCAGTATACACCACCCTGACTCCCTGTCCCCTGTGCCCCAATAAAGAGAAAAGAGCCTAAAGGTCCATCCAGGGTCTGCATGCACACCAGGGGGTTGTGTATGGCCGGCTTTCAGGCACTGACTGAGCTTCCTTTGAAAGTAAGGTCTGCAGAGGTGATCTCCAGTGACTCGTAGCTTGGCCCACAAAGTCTGAATTACCTGTCCCTGTCACCCCTCGGATCCCTTGTCATACTTTTTTTTAAATATTTTATTTATTCATTTTCAAGCAGAGAGAGAGAGAGAGAGAGAGAGAGAGAGAGAGAGAGAGAGTGCACCAGGGCCACCACCTTGTGGGTCTGGCTTATGTGGGTCCTGGGGAATTGAACCCGGGGCCTTAGGCACTGGAGGCAAGTGCCTTAACCGCTGAGCCATCTCTCCAGCCCCCTTGTCATACTTTTCTCAGGAGGGATTATCCTGCTCCAGCCAGGTTCCCCTCTGCGTTTCCTCACCATCTTTCCCAGAATCCCAGAAAGCACCTGCGAGGAACTCCTTGCCCTTTCACATTTTCATTCTGATTTTCCCTTTTGCACAAAGCCACTGTATGAAAAATGGTCACCCACCCACGTTCCCAACTCTCCTTTCCCTGTTCTCCATAAGATCTATCACTTTCTGACAGAGTATGAGATTTATTTATTTACTAAAGCTAATATGTATGTCTGTCTTCAAAAAGAAAGGTAGCTTTGTGGGTTTTGTCTGGCCATTGATTGATGAAGACCAATACTTAGCAATCCACTTAGTTAAGTGCTCAGGAAGTGATTATCAAATGACCAAAGCCAAAGCCACCCAAACAGGCTTCCCTTCCTTGGTCACTCTCCCCATGGCCACAGGGCACCTGCCAACCCCTACCCCCCATCTTTGTCACCCTCCCGCCTGCCCCTGGCAGGTTCTCACTTCTTCATACAGATGTTTCAAGAAGCAGATGTATTCTCTCAGAGACTCCAGCTTGCCTTCCAACTCCATCTTGCTCAAGAAGATCTCATCCACATCCTGAGCATAGGGTGACAGAAACTATGCATTCCCCACTTCCTCTCAGAAGTCCTAGGCATCCACTGCCTAACACCCACACCCCTATCTCTGGACCTCCTTCCTCCTCTGCCCAACTGTACCCTGCTCTCTCCTTTGCCTGCCCTAACACACCCACTTGCAGTACGCCTTCTTTAACTCCAACCCATTCTGCTCTTCCACTTCCGCCCCTTCTACAGTGACCCCAGAGCTCGTAATGCAGAGCCTCAGTCAGATCTTGTCTTGGGGTCATCTTCCTATGAGGGAAGTGGTGTAGGGTGCCCTCAGTCAGTATCTCCACCCTATACCCTCCCAGCCTAGGACCAGGCTCTGGGTGTGGCGGGGGCTTCCTGGGTGTAGCACATCAGTCCCTCCCACCTTCTTGAGGACCACAAAGTCATTCTGCACTGTGACATGCTTGTAAGCCTCCTGCTCATACCTGGAAGAGAGAAGGAGGGACAGGTGTGGGGTCAGCACCCATAGCCCCACCCCAGCATACTCTTCCCCCCACACCCTCCCTGAGATGCCCTTGGGTTCAGAGGCCCCAAGACAGGAGCAACCACTTCCCTACCTTCCTGTCCCTTTTGAGAAGCTCTCCACCCAGGCCAGACAAGCATGTGTGTACATGTCAGGAGGTCTATCACACTATAGCTACATCCCTGTGCGTGCTCTCAGCCTGTGTCCCCTAGGACACTAGGCCACATGTCATCATTTTCCTGGGTACTCAAATGCCACCATCTGCAGCAGGTAACATGAGTTTTATCAGGGGAACAGCATTCCTCACGGCAGACCCAGAACCCAGGACTCCTCTCCTTCATCCAATTCCCAGTGGTCCTAGAGACCAGAAAGACAGACAACATTTTCCCAGCATGCAGAGGTGGAAATTGAGACTGGGGGAGATGGGCCAGCTGCTGTTGCTTATAGTCTCTTCAGCCCATCAACTCAAGGTTGTCTGAACCACCAAGCGGCCTAGGTAGAAAGCCCAGAACCACAGCCCCACTGTGAATCATACCACATGCCTAGGGACGAACCCTCTAAATTGACTGCCTTCTACCTGAGACCAGAAGACATCTGAGTCACTTTAGCCCACAGCCTGCTAAACAGGAATTTCTCAAGAAAAGCATTGAGGTATTGTTTAAATAAGCCCTTCCCATCCCTGACCAGAAACATGGGCCCTCGCAGCTGGACCTCGGCCCTCTAGAGACAACCTCAACCTTCCTGCCCAAGGCTCTCTGGGCCTGTATGTGGGGAAGGAGGGGCCTCTTCTACCGGCTGCAGCTGGGCCCTGTGAGTTGAGGGAAGGAAGGTCTAAGGGACAGAGGGGAGGCTGGTCACGTGGTTCTGGGTGCTGGGCATGCTAGAGACCCTCAGGCTACCAAAGCACCCCACACCTTCCTGGGCTCCAGATGGGAATTCCATTGCCTACTTGGCCTTGTACTCCTCCTCCTGGTCTTGGCAGGTCTTCAGCTCGGCGTCCAGAGCCCCTCGCTCTCTCTCCAGTTGCTCCAGCTGCTGCCTGAGTTGGGCCAGGCAGGCCTCAAAGAGGGGTTCCAGGTTCTGCGGGCTGTGGCTCCCCTGCAGCTGCTGTAGCAGCTCCCACTTGGTCTCCAGGACCTTGTTCTGCTGTTCCAGGAAGCGCACCTGCATCCAGGCACAGGGTCCCTGAGACTCCCGGAACTCCCCAGACATAGCCTCTGGAGAAGAGAGCTTTGGGGAATCTCTTATGGACCCCCTTTCCCTGCCCCCCACCCCTGCCTGTGCAGGGGAGCCTCATACCATTCAGTGATACAGAGAGCAAATCTATGATTGGACAGACCAATAGGGTGGGACTTCCCATCACAGGCCTGCTGTCTCTGTCCCTGAGCACCCGCCATGGAGCAGCTGAGATGATCTCAGTAAACCAGAAAGACTATAGTTGCACCTTGGGAGGACTTCTTGCCTCCTAAGTGATTAGGAAAGCAGCAGAAAGAGGTCAGGCTTCCCCGTTCCTGTCCGTCAGAGCAGCTCCCTGAGTGAGACCCAGAGGCTGAGTTGACTCTCACCTTGTCAATGAAGGAAGCAAACTGGTTGTTGAGGGTTCGGATCTCTTGGGTCTCCTGCGTCTTCACCACCTGGAACTGGGGGTCGATCCCAATCTTCAGTGGAGTCAGCAGACTCTGGTTGATGGTTACTTCTTGGATGCCCCCTGGAGGGCACAGGGAAAGCCCAGGCCCGACATTCCCCCGCCCAAACCTCATCCCCAGCCTACCCCCTGCCCCCCAGGTCCTCCCCCCAGAGCTTCCTCGGCACCCCCTGGAGGAGCTGAGGCTCCTGCTGCTGAAGTTGGCCCTGCCCTGGGCCCCCGAGAAAGTGGAACAGGCCGAGCGGGCACTGAAGCCCCTCTGAGTCCTGCATGGAGAGACAGACATGACAAAGACAGGGAGGCTGGCAGCTGCAGACAGACTGAGAGATGGTCAAGGTGTGTGTGTGCTTCTGCCCCAGGGCCCCGCACGAGACTTTTATCCCCTCCCGTGCCTGGGCTGGGCCTCGGAGAGCAAGATGCTCTCAGTCTGACTGTGTCTGCCACTTGGCTTCGGCTGACCTACTGTGACACACCTGAGGAACAGGTGTCTGGCACGTGCAGAGCCCAAGGTAGAAGAAGACCCAGACCTGGGAGCTCCTGAGCTGGCAGGAGAAGAGCCTGAACCAAGGACCAGGAAGCAACTGGAAACCTGAACATGAGTGATGACGCTAAGACACTCAAGCAAGTTTCCTGGAGAGAGGGTGCACAGGGGAGATGAGGGCAGAGGTGCAGCGGAATCACCGGGCACCATGGAGCTCAGGGACGGGGGAGAACACAGCACCCAAAGGGAGACCTGACCTCAAAGAGACAGAGGAGACAGGCCCTGAGGAGCTCCGGGAGCCGACTGACAGGTGGTGCAGAAACACCACAATTTAGAAATGACAGAAAAGCAGGACACCCAGTCCCTCCTCTGACCCAACCCAGCAATCATTCATGAGGTGCCACCCGCTTTGTGCCAAGCAGGTATCTCCAGCCAGGATCTCCAGAGCAGTGTGGCTGAACCCCATGTCTCTGCACCTCTACACGCAGTGCCAGAACCCTCTGCCAGGGTCCCAGCTAAAGCCCCTCAGTGAACAAATCAGAGGCACAAGGGTCCAAAATAAAGTGTGCCTTTAAAAAAGTACTCCTGGGGGAGCAGGGAGAGGGGAGCAGAAACAGAGGACCTGGGCACCCCCACCCAGGATAGATGCCGCCTTGAGGTATAAAGTCCAGCAGGCAGAAGACATGCTGGGCTTTGACTGTCCTGAGAGGGTCTGGGTAGTGGGACAGAGGGGGCTGCTCCTCTGTGGCCTACTGAGCCACTGTGCTCTGGTTCGTGGCTGCAGCCTGCCCTCCCTCTCCTAGGTACATTCTGAAGGGGGACTCTTGGGGTCTTTGAGGATGTAACTCAAAACGAGGACAGACAGAAATGCAGCATGCCAGACACTCAAGAGAGATGTTATGAGGAAGTCAGTCTTGGCAAACCCAAAAGCACTCCACCCAGGTCACTCACGCACAAGAGTGTCTCCCTCCCTCCCACAAGGGATTACAAGCCCCTTCCTCCTTCCCCAGACATCAGCAGCACCCCAGTGATGTGAAGGAGAGGAAAACACAGAGCTGGAAATGGCCCAAATCCCACTGAGGACTCAGCTCTAAATTCACTCCCACCTTCCACTCCACCCCAGGAACCATCACCCCACACCCCAGTGGGCCTTCTCAAGAACATCCCTGGGGTCCCACAGGGTCTGAGCTCAACTGTCCCTCTCTTCCTGTCAGTGTTGAGGGAGGACAGAGGTCACACTTGGCCTGGGGTCAAGTCCACCTCCATGGAACTTCCCCATACCTGTAATGGTACAGAACAGGTGAGCCATAAGAAGCTCCAGAGTCATGGACTCCTAAGCCTTTGTTTTGCAATTGAACCCTCTGAGCCTCCATAGGCCATGGGGCAGGTATAGAGACAGTGCTCCCTTGGGTAACCGAGAGGTTGCCCCAGCTGACCTCTAAATCTCTGGTCCTCACTCTGGAATAGGAGGGCTTTACCCAATACCATCCACTCATCTAGTACTCTGACTGGAGTCACCACCCTCCCCCCAATCCAGTTCATTCCATGGGCCTCCAAACTGCCCAAATGAGCCCCTTCCTCTGCCTTGGGACGCCCTTCAAACCTTCAGAGAGACCCAGGGGTGCTTGGTCACAGCTCCACCCAGCTCAGCATCTGGAATTTACTAGGTGACCAGGAGTATTTGCATTTATGAGGGGGGAGAGAGATAGAAAATAGGCGCACCAGGGCTTTTAGCCACTGCAAACCACTTTGTGCATCTGGCTTTACATGGGTACTGGGTAATCCAACCTGGGTTATTAGGCTTTGCAAGCAAAACCAGCCTGAAGAGATGATTTTTTTGCTTTTGTTTTTGTGGTACTAAGGACTAAACCCAGCACCTTGTGCATGCTAGGTAAATACTCTATCACTAGGTTATAATAACCCCAGACCTCTTTTTATTTATTTATTTTCAATGAAAGAGAGAGCATAGATGTGCCAGGGCCCTTGCAACTGCAAACAAACTCCAGATGCATGCAACAATTTTTACATCTGACTTTACATGGGTCCTCAGAAACTGAACCCCAGCCAGAAGGCTTTGGCAAGCAAGTGCATTCAACTGCTGAATAACCTCCCCAGTCCACCAGACCTCTTCTTACTTTGAGACAAAATCTCACTGAGTTATTCAAACTGACCTTGAATTTACTCTGTAGCCCAGGAAGGCCTTGAATTTATAATCTTCCTACCTCAGATTCCAGAATAGCCTGGATTTCAAGCCTGGCCTAATAAATTTTGAGCTTGAATTCCCTGAGTTGAAATGCGGCTGGAGCAGATGTTTCTCATTTGTGAAAACAGTTTCAAAGACCACGTAGGGTCAGTAGTGTGGAGGTGGATGAACAAGTTGGCTCTAACTGTAGTCTAACCCTTAACCAGCGCAGACTCGTGGGTGTTAGTGATGTCTTTTCTTGGCTCCCCTGCTCAGGTCAACCATGGGGGGAAGAGAGGAGTATTGTTTATTCAGTTGTTGTTGTTGAGGGTTTTCGTTTTGTTCTTTTTCTAAAATGTCGTGCATTCATTCATTTAGCAAAGCATAGCTGAGCATGCGCTAGGTGCCAGACACTATGCTTAGGGTTAGGAATTTAGCTGAAACAAAGGCTCAGCCCCAATACCTTAGAGTCCACTGGAGAAGCAGACATTAAACGGGTAATAAGACAAGTATTGAACTGCAATTATGCTAAGGAGAGAAAAGAACAGAACATGAAAAAGACCTAACCTAGTTTATGCCCTAATTTATTCTGGCACATTCCAGGAACACTCCACCTCAGGGTCTTTGTACTTGTTGTTTCCTCTTCCTGGACAGCTAGCTCCTCCTCCAGATGCTCACAGAGGTTGCTCCTCGCCCTCAGGCCTTCACTTGAGGACCACCTGCCCTGGCTGCCCTAAACTAAGCCTGTGGTGCCAAGACCATCCCTTCTTTGACCTTCCCCTGCCTCCCATGCCCCTTGCTTCTGCTCAGTGCCAGGCCCTTCCTTCCATGTCTTGAACCAACTTATTCTACTTGTCAGCATCCCACACAAGGCCAGGAGCTCCCTAGGGCTCACTGCTGTGTCCCCTACACTTAGAACAGCACCTGGATCTGCTAGAGGCTCAGGAAATATGTATAACATGTTGGGTGAATCTTCTTCCAGTCTATCTATTGGTTCCTGCCATGGTTCAGCTGCCAGAGGTCCTGTGAGTCTCAGCACCCTTCTCTGAAGCATGAGTCCGCCCTCCCCAAGCCCACCTGAGCTGGACAGTATCGGTGTATTTGAGAAATGTGGAAACCAACTGCTCTCTAATTGGACTGGAGGGAAAGCATGCCTGGTACTGAAGACCTAGTCAAAACCCTATAGTGGGGGAGATCATGAGTCCTAGGGGAGTAATGCCTGCTGTTGTCTGGTTAAATACATATATTATGGCCACCAAATTGCCTTATAAGCATTTTTTAAAGGACCATATCCATACAATAATGCTACTCTCACTCTTGTCTAGAGAAGCTTCTCTTTTTCAGATGGCAGTGACCACTGGGATAACTCAAAAGACACCACAGTGCTGAGAAGAAATGACAGTGGAGTGTTCAGCACTGGGGCATCTCGATCACACTTCCTGAGGCTCAGGGTCTATTGAGGAAGAGGTGGTGGAAAGATTGTAAGAGCCAAAGGAAGGGGAAGACTGCTTACAGCGCAAACTTCCAGACACAAAATGGCCTTGATATTCATGACTTTGAAGTACCTGACACTACCTACACAAGACCTTCATAATAGGAGGAAATGATGATGACATCACAATAAAAGACTAATTGGAAAGGGGGATTTGATGGAGGGTGGATTTGAAAGGGAGGAATTATCATGGATTTATTGTTACACTTATGGAAGCTGTCAATAAAATGTTTTAAAAATTAAATTGAAAACAGAGTGAGGAGGACCCTAGATGAACTGCCATGGTTATAAGTTGAGGCTGAGTATGATGAGGGATGCCTCTTCCTATCTTGATCAAATAGCATAGTTTTCAAAGGAAGTGAAAACAGAACCCTGGGGCACGTCACTCCTTCTGTTTGGGAGTCCACCCAGCTGTGCTTTTATCCAGACCCCATTCTCCTACCTTGCCTGGAAGGACATCAGATAGGAAGTTGGTGTCTCACTGACTCTCAAAGAGCCTTTGCCTCAGCTCCAGAAACTCTCAAGATAATCCTGTCACTCTGCTTCCTGACTATGGACACAGTGTGACCCACCGCCTCTCATTGCTGTGGCCATGCCTTCCCACTGTGGCCCCTGGAACTAACTGGGTGGTAGTTTGTTACATAAAAGAGAATGAATCTTCCCTCATGCTGGGCAGAAGAGGCTGATTTTATGGAGAGAAAAGCTAGAGAAAGTAGAACAGAGGAATAAAGGCAGCGTCTCAGACCTATGTAGCCTAGGCTGGCATCCAACCCGTCACCCCCCTCCAACTCCCAAATGTCAGAATTACAGGTGTGTGCCACCACACTCCGCAAAGATTACTTCTTTAAAATAGTTTATTTATTTATTTATTTATTTATTTATTTATTTATTTATTTACTTGAGAGAGACAGAGAGAAATAAAGAGAGAGTATGGGCATGCCAGGGCCTCTAGCTACTGCAAAAAAAACTCCAGCACATCTTGTGCATCTGGATTTACATGGGTACTCGAGACCAAACCTGGGTCCTTAGGTTTTGCAGGCAAACACCTTAACCACTGAGCTATCTCTTGGGCCTAAAGATTGCTTTTATACAGATTTTAAAATAGAAAAATTAAAGTCAAAAGAAACTTCGTTATGCTGATCACAACCCTCCAGTTTAGTTCGACTTGTTGGGGCCAGTGTAGGAGCCCCCTTTCCATGAGACATACAGTGAGAATATGGCGGTCTACAATGTGGACTTCCAGACTCCAGAATTAAGAGAAATAAATTTCCATTATTACTACTGTGTATAAACAAAATAACTAGAATAATAATATTGTCAATGTGTGATTAACTCCGATCATAAACCAATAAATGGGACCTATATACTCCTTTAAATATATGAAGCATACATGCTTAAGTTTGCATGCCTATTATACAAATTAAGAATTTAATCCAATAACCTATGCAGGAAGGGAAACCATGGAAAGGGGACAATTAGTTTGGCCAAAGTCTCACAGCTTGTAAGTGGCAGAGCCAGGGTTTGCCCAAGAGATCACCAGTCTTTGACCTTAACCATGACACTCTCAGGGACGTGGGAAACTTACCTAAGGTCACACGGCCGACCCAAGACTGGAACTCTTCCTTCAAAATGCCTTCATTCCCTCAACATTCATGAAACACCTGCAGGTGCCAGAATTTATGTTAACGCAGGTCAAATGAAGATGAATTAAAAGTTTGCCTTAGAGGAACTTGCAGGCTGGTGAAGAAGTAGAGAGAGTTGGGGTCTACATGGGAGCAGATGTAATAAAGTGTTAAGTGCCTCTGGCGATGTGGATGGAAGTCATGAGGGCCTGGGGTCTTCATGAAGCCCCAGCAGCAGCAGGGGTCCCCATTTGGGGCATGTTCAGAAAATCTGAATGCTGTCCTAGAGCCAGAAGCTTGGGAGCAGGTGGGCACAGGCAGGGAAGTGGGAACAGAGCCAGCCCCGAGTTGGAGGGAGGCTCTCTGGCCCTCCCAAGCCCACTACTCTCACGGTATTTGAAGGGGGGCAACATCGAAGCTTCTTGCATCCAGGTGCCCTCCCCAACCATGGCCAGCCTGGTGACCTCCCTTGATCTGGGCACCATGGAACCTTCCAGACTTTGGCTTTTGCAGCTGAGGAACATGCCCTGAATATCTCAGTTCTCCCAGTACGTGCTGTTCACATTCAGCCCGCATCACGCCCCAGCATCACTCGGCAAACACGTGGGCTTGACAGCCATCCTCACATAAAACCTTTTCTCTTCTCACTCTAGCCAAACTGACCTGGACTCACTCTGTAGTCCCAAGCTGTCCCCAAACTCACAGAACTCCTTCTACCTCTGCCTTGTAAGTGTTGGGATTAAAGGTGTGCACCACCATGTCCAGCTATCCTTTCCTGTTTAAAAGGAACATATTTTGTCTGTTTAATTATTTGAAAGAAAGAGAGAGAAAAATAGGCAGACAGAGCCAGAAAGAGAGAAAGAAAGAGAAAATGGGTACACCAGGGTCTCCTGCCACTGCAAACTAACTCCAAAAGCATGTGCCACTTTATGGGTGGGGGGATACTGGGGAATTGAACCCAGGGCTTCAGGCTTTGCAAGCAAGTGCCTTTAACCGCTGAACCATTTCTCCAGCCCTCTTTTCCTCTTTTTCTTTTGATACAGGATCCAGCCTAGCCTCAAACTCCAGATCTCCTGCCTCAGCCACACAGTGTTGGAATTACGGGCTGTGCTGTCACGCAGGGCTCCTTGAATACATGCAATGACTTGCTACAAAGTGCTTTTGTGTGTTCATTCTCATTTTCAGGTTCATTACAAACATGACTAATTAATCCATAAAGCATCTGTCTGCAGCCACCTCAGTCCCTGCAGGAAATATGGGCCAGTGCTGGCACCATGACTGCAGATTCCTCAAGGCCAAGTGTGATGTTTCCCCATTTCTAACAGGCCTGGTAATGATACCCTCTTGACCTATGGGGCCAAAGAGGAAAGAGATAATGGGAACCTGCCTCTTCCTCTGTCCCAGAGTCACAGAACAGCTGGCATTCTCTGCCCTGGACCCCTCCAGCCTATGAGTCTGGGGGCAGCCAGCACCTGTTCTCCTTCACACCCTGAAGAATGGGCTTATTACAACCAAGAAGGAATGCCCCACAAGTGTGTCCCTCTGATGCCTGCATTGCCCTTCCCGGGCCAGGGGAAGAGGCCCCAAGCACAAGAAGATAGCATTTCCAAGACGAAAGTCTCAAGAGGAAGGACTTCCAAAAACTCTGCTTCAGATCAGCATATAAAACCAACGTCGATTGTCTCAGAGTTCCAAGGGATGGTGGAGTGAGGGCAATGCCGACTTTGGAGTAATAAGAGCCTGTTTATATGCACATTATAGTTGGGTACTGGGGAATCAAACCCTGGCTGGTAACCATAGCAAGCAAGTGCCTTTAACCTCTGAACCATCTCTTCAGCCCCCAAACCACTGCTATAAACCCCACCCAGGGCCCCTCTGATACCTATTGCTAAGCTGGGCTGCATCAGATCCTTCTCTTGCCCCATCACATGAGCCAAGAAGCATGTGGGAATGGTTTTCACCCATTCTACAGACACAGAAACCAGAGCAATTGCCCAAGATCCCAAAGACACAAATAGGACAAGTGGAGATGAACACCCAGGTCATCTTAACTCGCACGGTCTAGCCAGCCTTCTGGGAACACCACAGCCGCCTCTAAGATGCTTGCCACAGCGTTTCCTTGGTAACACGGGCAATCAAGAGCTACCCGAGGCTGGAGGCAGAGCCCCTGGGAGAAAACGATGCTTCCCTCTGGAAAGGAAGCCAGCTGCCCATACAGCACAGAGTATGGCTAGGGCATAGGTGTGCTCTGGTCACGCCACTGGCTCTCCACAGGTGAGGGGACAGATCCCTGTTTCCTTAGCATTTTGATATTTTCTATTTCTTTTCTTTTTGTTTTTTGCTGTGCTAGAAAATGAACCCAGGACCTACTTCATGCTAGGCAAGAGCTCTCCCACTGAGCTACACTCTCCAGTCTCCTTTTGACCTTTTGATTTTGAGACAGTCTCCCTAAGTTGCCTAGGCTGGTCCTTATTCACCCTGTAGCTCAGGAAGACTTTGAACTCTCAATCCTGCCTCAGTACCCCGTGTAGCTGGGACCTCAGGCTGGGTACCCGTTTGCCATTTTCATAGAGTAAAAGTGCCCACCTCAAACTACTGCAGTGATGTCACTGAATGCAGATTTTGGAACCAACGCCCACAGCTCCCTCTCCCAAGTGTGCTCAAGCACACTTCGGGGGTACCAGGTCTGGCTATGGGGGCCACTGTCCCAGTCTGGGAAGGCAAGAACATCACACATATTCCTAGACAGAACTTGGGGGCCCCTGAGAGGGGAAAAGGAAGTGTTCAGAGCAGACAGTTGAACTGAGAGCCCAGGCTTGCCTGTCTGGGCCCAGCCCCCAGCCACCAGGATCCAGTCAGGTTCAGCCGGTTGGGTGGCTCGCTGCTAGCAATGGCCTTGGCCCAGCAAATATTATGAAGCGTGTTACCAAGCGCAGCTTCCCAGAGCTCACAGGAAGCCGGGCTGCTTCTAGGGGAAAGTTCCCAGAATTCTTGCAACCAGAGGTGGCTGGGGGTGGCCCTCCACCTGCTTGCCAAGCCTTGCATTAGGCTCCGCATGGGCATGGGGTTAAGGTGAGATTCTCTCTGTCCCCCAAGAACTGTCTGAGAGAATGGTATTTTCAAAACTATAAGGGACAACCCACTAATGGATGTGAGTGCAACCGAATGTGTCCCAACAGCCCTGAAGAACACCTCATGGACAGACAGTGGGGTAACACTGCTCCGTGACACACTGGCGTGTGTCTGCATAAGTTTCTCTGGCACTGGGTCATAGAGTGAATTTATTACTAATATTGTTGCTCCCTGACCTCCACCCAAAAAAAAAAACCTTTGGGCAATTCTCTGTTGGAGTTAAGGGTCCTAGAGTGACTCCCTGGTCTAGGGGTATGACTGCCTCTTAGGCTGTGTGAGGTAAGTGTCCCCACACCAAACACACAAACCCTAGAAAGGACCATCAGAGCTGAGGGCACATGCCTTGTTCCCAGCACTCGGGAGACTGAGGCAGGAGGATCACAAGTTTGAGGCCAGACTTGGCTACATAAGAGCAGCAGTAGATATCAGACGTGGGGTAGAAAACAGGCCTAGTCTGTGGAGCTTTTTTATGTACTGTCAGGAGGTGATCTGTAGTATACAGAGACCATAAAGAGCATGTTGGAAGGGGACAGGAAACTAAGGCACCTCTCCCGAGCTATCCCGAAAGTTGGGAAATCCCCCGAATTTCCTAATCCTTAAGCCTATCCACTCGCCAAAAGGACAAACCTCGGCTTCTCCTCCAGGCAACCCTCCTTCCTGAGTCATGGGCATCATGAGGTCAGGACAGCAAACCAAAGCATGCTGGGTAGAGGCCAGGTGGGAGGAAGAGACCCAGGGGCTGTGTGGTCCCAGAACAGAGGGAGTTGGGGATGGGGACTCCAGCTCAGAGGGCCAAAGTGATTTACAACTTAAGAGCGAGCACCCAGTAGCAAGCCTGTTCCGTGGGCCATGACACAAGCTGGCTGTCGAAGGACAGAACAGCAAGACCCAACAGAAGCTCTTGTCCAGTGCCCAGAAAGGATATGGCAAGGTCACACAAGAACTGGTAGCAGGTAGCAAGGTCACACAAGAACTGGCCTAGCCCACAAACAGCCAGGATCCATTTCATCCTACAGTTTGGATAGTCTGGAACAAACCCTGAGACAGCTGAGAAGTGTGGAAGGGGGCCCCAGCACCCATATCTCAGGCAAGCTCACTGACACCATCGCCTCCCCTCCACGTGACCTGGGTGCTGCTCAGTGCCATCTCCAGGGAAGAATGGACCTCATCTGCTGTCCCCAACAGAGCCAACTGCTCTGGCCTCTGTGACCTGCTTCCAGTGCTGTCCTCAGTCTAACCTGAGTCCTTCCTGCTGCAACATCATCCCAGGTCCTCTTGGCCCCAAAGGCATCTGTTGCTAACCTGGCTTGTACTGCCCAGCACTCTCCCTCAGCATCTGAGTCAGCCCGGCATCACAGCATGACTTTGCCCACTCAGGTGCCATGAAAGCCCAGGAAGCTTGTAGGTGGGGAGGGGGCAGTAGAGGAAAGGAACCAAGGCAGGAAGAAGTCCCAGGGGTTCATGGAGGAAGAGCAAGGGACCCCATCTTCTGCCTGGCTTCTTAAAGTCTTCTGGCAAACCCACTGAGGAGGGTCCTCAGTGGGATGGAGTAGGGAGAAGGGGAAAGCAAGACTTGTACATACAGAGTTTCTACTTATTAATAAGTTTTTAAAAATCTAAGCCTGAAATCTGGGAGATGGCTCAGCGATCAAAGTCATTTGCTTGCAAAGCCTG
>PVHP010032289.1:0-20441 GCA_004024765.1 Zapus hudsonius | reverse complement strand
AGAGAGAGAGAGAGAGAGAGAGAGAGAGAGAGAGAGAGAGAGAGAGAATGCACCAAGGCCACTACCTTGTGGGTCTGGCTTATGTGGGTCCTGGGGAATTAAACCTGGGGCCTTAGGCACTGGAGGCAAGTGCCTTAACCGCTTAGCTGTTTCAATTTTACATTTAAAATTAAGCTGGTACTCACATCAAATATTAAATTATATAGAGCTATTTGAGAAGCTTTACTTAAGTAATTGGTCAGAAATCTTTTTTAATATTTTATTTATTTTCAAGCAGGAGATACAGATGGATGATGGATGAAGGGAGGGAGGGAAGGAGGGAGGGAGAAAATGAGAAGGAGAATGAATAGATGTGCCAGGATCTCTAGCCACAAATGAACTCCAGATAAATGTGCAATTTTGTGCATCTGACTTACATGGGTACTGTGGAATCGAGCCCAGATCATTAGGCTTTGAAAGCAAGTGCCTTAACCGCTGAGCCATCTCTTCAGCCCAGAATTCTTATTTTTAAAAAATGTGCTGTTTTTAAATTATCAGTGATGAAAGTCATTATCAAAATAATGAAAATGTAAGAATAAAAGATGAAAGTTTTATGAAGTTATACTCCTTGATTAAACACGTGTTATACAATGAGCTATATCACACTAAAGCTATACCTAGTGTATGCTGAGGAGAGATGGCTTGTATAGAGAGAGGAAGCACTGGAAAAGAGCTCTAGTTGTTCAGTGAGGTGATGACAGGTGATGACAAATGATTCACAGAAATGGCTAAGACCCAAAAAGTCTCAATGATAAGCTAGGAATAAGTTCACAGGTAAACCAGAGTCAAACTGACTAAGAGTCCATGGGCTTTCCTAGTTCTATTTTCTTTTAAAGGATTTTCTGAATAAATTGCTATAAACAAGGACAGTTAGCTAGCCAAAATGCAGGTGTGAGTGTGGGCTTGCCAACAAGGCATCAGTCTTTAGGGCTTGCTAAGACTGTGCAATACCAAGGAACCTTTTGAGTTACTCCTTTGCAGATCATCTCTGAGAATATACCCAGACAGTAGGTAAGACAACAGACCTACACAAAGAGCACAATTCCCAGTGCTTTAACTTGCCGATTCAAGGGCAATTACAATCTTGCCAAACTGGAGAGAAATGTTAGTCACCTTTCACAAACTTTCAGATTGAAAGAAATAGTCAGGCTTTGGAGATAATGTACGTCAGCCTTTTCATGCTATAGGTGAGGGAATGGAAGTTACCTGTCTTGTATTTCAATGTGGTAATTTTGTTCATCTTACTGAAATTTTAAGCTGGGTGTCTAAAAATAGGATCAGAGGCCAAATTCAGGCCTCTGCCCATTTCTGAGAATATCCTTTTGTGGGAGAATAGTCAAACTCCCTTCACTTGTCTGATGAGGTCTTCCAGCTCCAGTAGCAGAACTGCAGCAGAAACTGCGGTGTCAAAGCCTGACAGGCTATGATCTGGATCCTCTGAAAGAAGCTTTGCCAAGTATGCGTTTAAAGCATGTCTACTTTCAACCAGCATTTCACTTGCTTTTCTTTTGCAATAGTTTAATATTACTATTGCATAATCCTCAAAAAGGAGCTTCTAAAGGTGTTCACCAATTTTTGTATATTTCAATAAACACATTTACATAAATGCACACAGTGAAACCACACGTCTCCTGCCAGCCTCTCTGTTTACTGTTTGTGCTATCTCGGTCTTTACTTTGATGTCCAACTACTCACTTCTGTATGGCATTTTTCAATTAAAAAAATAGAATATTCATTTTGACATTTATTTACTAAAACAAAATCTGGAGAGGAAAAGACATTAATTTAAGTTTCGATGATTTTTAAAGAGATGAGGGATGAAAAAACATCTGAAGTTATATTTACTAAGGGTAAATTTACTAAAACATTAAAGTTATAAAAGCTAACAATATTTTCAGAATAGCTTATTAAATAGATCACAAACTAGCTATTTTAGGTACATTAAGGTTCTAAAATGAGTTATATCAATGACCATTTAAAAACACTACATAGTTATAATTTTGAAATAATTAGGAATGTTTATAAAATTTCCCATTGTCCACTCAACTTCACTGGACACATGTGCACGTGGGTGCACATGTATGTGGAGGAGAGAGTTGATGTCAGTTTCTTTAATTGTGCTCTACCTTATTAACAGAAGCAGTGCCCACTGCTTCAGCAGCTCCTTTATGGTTTTATCCCCAGGTGTGACTGTCTCCATCATATTAGTGACTTGCTCAATACATATGCATATAAGACTAGTTTCTACACTAGTTGCCTATCCTAAAGTTTGTCAACTACTTATTCTTATGGCTTAGATGACATTAAAGAAGACCAGTGAACAGACCTATCAGGGCTGCTCTTGAAGTTCGAGAAAAGAGGACATGAGCACAAGTTGGTTTGATTTTCCTTATCTATCCAGTGACAGACTGAAGAGAAAAACAAACTGGGAAGCCTACTCATTTTAAGACAAGAGAAACTACCCTGAGAGTGTATAAATAATGCAACATTAAATCAGTCATACAGATTTTAATTGTTTTCTTATCCATGAAGATTTTTTTTTAAAAGTTGTTTGATAATAAACTAATAAGCCACAAACAGTATTTTTAGGATTGCTATAACCTTGATAGTTCATAGATTCTATGTTATAAGCCCTTAATTGCTGTATACAGAGGTAAGGGAATGTTAGCAGTCATATACATCTGTGATTTCCTCCTTTTGTATTCTTATTTTACAGGTGTTTTTCACACAGATGTTGCACCATTCAGAAGCACACTGGTGAATACTTCCTGGGTCTATGAAATATTGGATTTGTATGATGTCTTGGAAACACTAATTATAGCTCATACTAGTGTTGGCTAGATTAGGTCAAAAACTTTTTGAATTGCAAACCTACACTAATAATCCCTTTGATCTATAATTTCTTCTGTAAAATGAAAATTATAGGAATATAACCACTATCAAAGATGAAACAAATCAGATGTGTTCAAAGCTCTTCATAAAATAAAACCCCTCTATTAAATTTGACAAAATTTAAAAAATAGGAATAATATTAGTTGATTGCTCCTTTACTATTGTTCATTATTTGTTTAGCCAATAGATATACACAGTAGTTATTGACTATAAGGAAGGATGTAAAATAATTTTATTCAAGACAAGCTAATGAAACTTGTGAAGAGGAAGGAATGTAAGTAACAAAATGGTCTCTGGGGTGGTCTGGAAAAGATTACAAGATAAGGGGGTACTTTTATCAGTGGTCTAGAGGAAGAGGTCTGCTTCTGTAATGTTTAATGACAGAGATTACAAAGGCTGTGAAATGACAATATGTCATTACTTTTATAATTTTTAATGAACTGAAATGGGAAGTATCAGCTTTGAAAAATTACAGCTCAGTCACAAGTAATTTCCATTAATAAGATCTGGATATCGGGGCTGAGGAGATGAAGCAGTGGACAAGGCACTTGTGAGGCAAGCTTGAGTACCTGAGTTCATATCCCCATCACCTACATAAGGTCAAACACTATAGCACTAGTGTCTGTAATCCCAGCATGATAGGATAAGAAGGGAGATAGAAACAGGAAGGACCAGTTAAGAGTGATGTTCAGAGTGAAGAAAACAAGACCTTGACTGAAACAAAGTGATAGGCAAGGGCTGACACCTGAAAGTTACCCCTGCTGTCCACATGAGCACCTATACTCACCCTCCCCAGCATCTACACAAAGCAGGCAAGGTAGCTGACAATCAGGGGAGTGCATGAAAGGTAGACAGATAGGCTGGCTTGTTCCAGTCAGAGGTTCACTGTAATAAGTCTTGGCCTTGGGCACACCCTAACTTCTTTAGGCTCTTCAACAGTAACAGTGATGTGACAGCAATTAAGTTTACAGGGCTGTGATGAAGATTCAAAGGGTTTAGCACAGTGTTTGACACTGAAAATTCAAATAGTATTTGCTCTTACGGTTTGCCATTGCCACAAATAATTATTGCTTTTATTTACTTATTATATATTATATATACTTAAACCAGATTTCCAGTTTTAAAACAATGTTACAGCAGACTTCTATGCATGAATCCAGAAATTTTCAAGTAGGTCAAAGGTAGTCATTCAGACTAATTACTAAAATTACCACAGAAAGCTGATGTTATAAGATAATGTTTACTTCAGTGACAGGATACTAATAAATTTGTTATTGGCAATGTCACAAAATAGGTCTGTTGCTATTTTGAAACACAGTAATTTGAAATTTGACTGGCTCTTTGTTTGGGGCTCTGCTCTCCACTGCTCTCCTTGGTTACCATCCTCCTCATATTCAACTCAACTTTGTGATGATTTAAACACATAGATAAAATTAACATAAAATTAACGCTATACATAATTACTGTATAAATTTGAGGGGGTGTTGTAAAGGTACAACTAGAAAAATTAATCTTAGAAAATATAGACTGAAAAAATATTGAGAATTTTAAAGACTGTATGCTCTTCTAAAATAGCTTCCAATTTGTTTCCTCATGTTTTTTTTCTGAAGACATACTAAATATAATTAAAGTGCTTATATATGTACCACTCAAATGTGGAAGATCCAGATAATTATTATATAGAAGGAATGAAATGTTAAAAATGATAAAGACTAGCATTCTTCCTTGTTACAAAATGTATTTATAGCAACTAATTATGATTAGTCTTAACCACAATTAATTTGATGAGCTTTTAGGTAGTGGTAAATATTTAAAATACTAAGTAAATGCCATTTCTAAGGTAATTTTAGCCAAAGAAAACATAGAATATACATTCCAAAGTGATGTTCTTTCATACATTTAGTGGTGACTTATGGATCAATTTTAAGGATCTAATTAATATGTATGCTTTCATTAAAATGAAAATTACAAACAGGGCTGGAGAGATGGCTCAGCAGTTAAGGCACTTGCCTGAAAAGCCTAATGACCTGGTGTGGTAGTCTGAATGGATGTCCCCCAAGAAGATTAAGAGTTTTGCTAAAGTTTATAAGTTGAAGAAGATGCCACCTTGGGCGGATCCTAAGGTCCAGCCCTAAGGCGTGGATTATGCTTATGATCCCAGCACTCAGGGGTCTGAAGAGTGAGTTCAAGACCAGCCTGGGATACACAGTGAGTTGAAAGCCAGTCTGGGTTAGAGAGAGCCCTTACCTAAAAAATAAACAACAAAGTAATTCATGTTGACCTAGGATCTTAGAACGTTCTTCATATTTGCAAATACAACCTTCAGATACAGTCATAACGAGTTAGGATGGGTCCTAAAACCACTGACTGGTAGACTTCTGAAGGAAGAGAGAGACAGAGAAAACAGAAATGTCACTACAGAAGCAAAGGTATAAGTGAGTGGCAGCAAACTAGCAAACTAAAAGTTGCTAACAACCAACTAAGGCTATGAAGAGGTAAGAGAGGCATTCCTTCCAGAGCATCTAGAGAGCCTGTTGGCACCTTGGCTTTGGATTTTAGCCTCCAGAATGGAAAGATTGCATTTCTGTATTTTCTGATTAGCCTAGTAAGCTAATATGATTGGGTGCCACACCATCTATAGGGGATTTGATTTCAGGTTTTCTGTTTGAGTCTGACAGCTGGAGTTCAAAAGTAGAATACAGCTTCAATTTACTACCACCAGGAAAAGAAGACATCCTGGGCTTATTACTCTTTCTATGATCAAATGGTAAGCAGATTTCATTTGTTGTAACAACAACAAAAACACACAACCTGAAGTCCCAAGAACAAATACAGAGGGATTAATTACACTGAAAAATATTTTAGATTATCTTCTGAAATGCATGCCAACTCACAAATTAGTTATCATTCTTCAGCATAGGACAGGTTTTGATTTTTTTATTGCTCTTAGGTACCAGAGTAAAAATCAACCCTGTCTGGAAGCAGAAAATGACCTAAGTATAAATAGTTTTCCAAAAATACACAGTATCTAAATTATTTATATGAAACATTAGAATGTTCATGTAATCCTAGTCTTAATTACCTAAGAAAATGTGATGTGAGCTTCTTCACAATTTATGTCACTGCATGAAGAATTTGGTTCATAACACAAGTGACACACTTAAAACTGGGTTTCCAGTCAGATCCCAGATGCTCAAAGGATGCCAGATAACTAACAAATACTGAGAAGAGAATAGTCTCTTAGGGGGAACAGAATTACACAAGCATTGTTATTTTAAACTTTCCACCATTAAGGAAGGGCTACTTTTCTTTCAGTTTTTCAATTCACAAGAATATACTCTAGTAAATTTCTTGGTTAACCATTTGGGGCATGCATGTCTAAACTGTTCATTATATATAGCTTCTGCAATTAATTTTTGTCATTAGTAGAACATAACAAAGAACCCTTGACTCCTTTTCTCATAGAGATTTTTAAGCTGGAAAAAATAAAAACATATTCCTCCCTGTTTTAGGTATTTAAAGATTATATATGTATATATATTTATATTTATATATAGTCACCCAATATGAATTGAGGGCACAGTGTATTTTAAAATAATTCTTATTCCAGGATCTTAATATATTCTCAATCATTATTGATCATATGTACAGAGATAAAGTCACAAAGGGTTTACTCAAGGGAAGAAAAGGGGATCATCATCAGTGATGCCATATGCCTTAGATTTATGGCAACTGTTACTGCAAGCAAAGCTACCCCTTACTAGTGCTTGATATGGATTCACTGGTCCATGGATAAATGAATGATAAAAATATAAAAATTAGTGTTTTAAGCTACATTAGCATTACATGAAGCAAACTATATTTAATTTGCCTTTCTTTATTTATCAGGATGTTCTATATCCAAGGATTCAAACAGCTTTGGATTAAAAATATGTTTTAAAATTTACAACTGTACTGAATATGTACAGACTTCATGTGATTTTTAAAAATATGCTACTATTCATATAGTATTTCTATAACATTAGGTGCTATAATCCCAAGGTAATTTTTAAGTAAATAAGAGGATTGTGCATGCTATATATAAACACTATATTTTTCTAGCCTAAGAGACCTGAGTTTTTGTGGATCTCGTATGCACAGGGCATTCTGGAACCAATCACTCATGGATACCAGGGGACAACTGTAATCAAATTTGTATTACAAAGAAACTCTATTAAGTATAGTCCAAATATCATTTCTCCACTGCATGTAATCACATTTTTTGAATTATTTATACCTCTTCATATTTCTAAAGTAAGAAATCAGACTTAAAAGATCATACAGAGAAGCCTATCTACATTTTAATTTTCTTTTAACCTAGTTTTTCTCTGACTTTCTTCAAATCTTCAATCTAAATAACTGTTACTAAGAACTATAGTCCAATCCTTTTTCTTTAAGTTACCAGCTGCATGACCTTGTTCATTTAACCTCTTTGTTCTTTTTTTTCCTTATCAGTAAAAGGTCTAGCATAGAAAGTGCTAAATTTTAGAGCTTTTGCTTGCTAATCATATATAAATCTCCCCTAAATTTCAGAAATTTTCTTTCACTAGTATTTCCATAGGTAAATACCTTCTAGGGACAGATATGTACTCTAATCCCCAAATACAGGTAGTACAATCCTTCAACAAATTACCAAGGGGGGTAAGAATTCTCTTTCAATATTAAAATGGTATTATCTTGCCTTTTGAAAGAAAATCATACAGACTATCCATGAGCCCAATGTACATTTAACTGGGTACTTTCAAATTCCTACATTTGTTCAAGATCGATCATTGTAAACAGTATGGAAGACCATCCATTGGAATGCTCAATGGTTTTAGATTTACATCTGCTTGTAGATTCCTTAACTTTGATGGTCACTTTACATTTAAAATTATAGGTCTAAAATGAAATAAGCATCAGATTTTTCATTTATCATACTTAAATATTTTAAAAAATTTTTTCATTTATTCGCAAACACAGAGAGAAATAAGGGGGGGGGAGAGAGAGAGAATGGGCGTGCCAGGGCCCTAGCCACCACAAAGGAACTCCAAATGCATGCGCCACTGTGCATATGTGGGCACTGGATAGTTGAACCCAGGTGATTAGGCTTCACAGGCAAGCATCTTAACCAGCTGAGCCATCTCTCCAGCCCCATACTTAAATTTTTTATCTTACTTGTGTTACTATTTAGGTAATATTCAAATGGGGGAGGGGAGGAAACAAACCCCCAAGGCTCATCTTTCTGAAAAGGATAAATATTCTTCTCAACATTGTCTTGGAAATACAAGGACATCAAAATGTTCCATTTGTCAACCATATCATTTTCCCAGGACCAATGCCAGAACCCTCCTAACCTGACCTGAAAAACAAACAAACAAACAAACACTCTTCAGAGCTTAATCCTTCCTACCTCAACTGTTGAAATTGTTTTTAAATTTCTCTTCAGTATACTCAGGAGGTGGAGACAGTTTGGACAGATTATTTTATCACTTAACCCTATTTTACATACTCTGGCTTCCTACAGTCCTCACTCTGCAGTTTTTGAGCTCTCTGAAGATCACGTGTCCCCCAAACTACCTATATTACTGCCTGCCTGTCTGCTAACTTTAATTTGGGCTTTTTCTGCTATCAACTCCAAGTGTACTGAGTTCTGATTGAACTAATTGCCTTCCAACCTCATTCCTATGACAAATGAGCTATTTTTATACTGCATCTCAGAAGAATCTTCTATATTTCCAGGTGACTTCTGGTAAAATGTGATGGTCCACTGAAAGCTGCTATTTGTAATTCTACTGTGCTTGTGTGCATATAACCTTTTCAATGGAATCTAAAGATTTTACATTTATTATGAAGGAAAAGTTTACTGGTCTATTAATAAGTAGAACCACTTCTGTACAATTAAGATTTGATTGCTTGGTAATGCTCTAGTAGGAAGGAAGAAAGGCCTCAGATTCATTTATCACTATTAACATTTTGACTAACAATCTAGGGCAAAATGTGTGACTAATAGTGCTTTGTAAATGCTAGCAGTTTTCAAGAATTTAGATAAACTTTTATGAATTATCTGGCCATTACAGTAAGGCAATAGCTCATGGAACTGAACATGTTTAATGTTAATGCAGTCCCTAACAGCGAGCAATTGCAGCAGCTAATATGCACTAACAATTTGAAATGTGTTAAGTAGGGTGTTACATGTTTGCACATATTATTTCATGAAACCACAATGTTGCAAAGCTATAAGGAGAATGTGAACTTAAGCCAACTTATAACTCCAAGGAAATAGAAGTCACTCATACAACAGCAAAACTCACCGGCACTCTACCTTCTGATAGCTAGTATGTTTTCTGCATCAAGGGTTACAGCTAAGTAGGCTCACAAGCTTTGGGGGCAGTGTATTTTTTCCAGTGTACATTCTCAGTTTTTTTAAAGAAATCCTGATTCCTCAGTCAAGTACTCTGGATTGAAATCAATTTGATCAAAGAGGAAATTACATAGAAGAAAAAAAAAACCTTTTTGTATTACTTTGCTAATCGCTGTAGCCAAATACCTGATAAGAAGCAACGTAAAAGACAATGGATTTATAGCACATCCTGCCAGGGAAGGCATGGTGCTAGAAGCTATAGGCAGCTGATCATGTTGCATGCACAGTCAAAAAGGAGAGAAAAGAAAGACAGAGGGGGGGAGGAGGGAGGGGGGGATAGGAATGCTGGTTACTTTTATTCAGCCTGGGACCCCAGCCCAAGGAATAGTGGTGTACAGAGTTAGGGTGGGTCTTGCCACATCAGTTACCTCATTGAAAAAACTCCTTCATAGAAATTCCCAGAGATTTATCTCCACAGTGACTCTAAATCTCATCAAGTTAAAAATTAGATAAACTAACACTTTCTGATATTCTCATTCAGGAAGAGTGATGTCTCTATTATGCTTATGACTGTACATGGGGATTTCTTGGCCATTTATCAACTCTAATTTTCCTCCTACATGTCCCTGGGTCTAAACAAAATACTGTTAAGGCCTTCAAAAGCAGCCTCTGCAGGTAGTCATTATTTTCTCTACATTTCTCGAGTCAGGCGGGACCTAATACTGTGTATACTATGGTTAACAGGTATAAAATCTACAGAAAATCAATAATTTTTCTATAACAATTTAGATATTCAAAAAATAGCCATAAACATTATGCAATGACAGAAAAATCATATACAAAAATCTTTACTGTTTAGTACTCTTATTAGTTTAAGAATAAAAATTCATAATGATAAAGTAACTTTAAAAAAAGTAAGGGCATAAACAGATGTTATAACTGCTAAAGGAATAAATTAAATTGTTTCACATTGATTAATATAGATCTCTAAAATGTTTTTTTAGTAAAAAAAAATACCAAATTGAGAACAGTATGTGTGAGATGCTATCATTCACATTAAGAAAGTCAATATATATGTTTCCATTTATGTAGAAAAGCTGTGGAATAATAAAGTCAAAATTAAACAATAAAATCACTCCCTCCAAAGTAAGCTACTAAGAATGGCTGTCCCAAAGAGAAACCAAGAGGAAATGGGTTAGAGACAGAAAAGTAGCTTTTATTGAAATCCCAATATATTCTTTGGAAGTTAAAAAAAATCTAGTATTTGCCATTAATCCATTGCTTAAGACACTGCATTTGGAATAAAATCCAGTTAGTTCTTCATCTGATCTATGAATGTGTAGATCATGCCAGTCCTGTGATCTTTCCAACAGCCTTATGCCAATCTCTCCTGGCTACTCTGCCTTCATCACTCTACATCAACTTCTGCACATGTCAGCCTATGTTCTCTAGCATCCTTGTGCAAAGACTAACTTTCATCGAGAAAATCTTCTCATACAATGTTTCCAAGGTCCCTAAAGTAAGGCACTATCTGCTACCATCTAAGCAACACTTTTTTTGTTTTTCTTAGCAAAACTTGAATAATGAGTTTAATTGTGTTGTTAAATATATGTCTGTAGTTCATTAAGGAAAATGACAACTATTACTTTGCAAGGAATGTAGTTGATGTTCATTAAATATACACATCTAATAAATAATTAACCCAAATCTCACAATAAAAGGTTTATAAAGAGCGGAAAGTCTCAGAAACTGTATTACTTACTAGGACTAGACAGATGGCTCAGTGGTTAAAAGCATTTGCTTGTAAAGCCTGCAGGCCTGGGTTTAATTCCCTAGTACCTACGTAAAACCAGATGCACAAAGTGGCATGTGTCTAGAGTTCGTCTGCATTGGCACGGGCTCTGGAGTGCCCATTCTTTGTCTCCTTTTTTTTCCTCAAAAAAAATAAAAAATATTAAAAAATAAATTGCATTACTGAATACCAATATCATTTAACTACAAGGAAATTTAAGTTTTCAATAAAAATCATGCCTTTTTATTCTTAAAAACTGACTTAGGATATAAAAAGAACTACAAAACTCTGTCGTAGTGCAGTCTCATTAGTTTAGAAATTCTACTATATTTAAAAAGAATTTAGGAATTTTATTTTGGCAAAATTAATTTCAACAATTACATTTTTCATATTTTCACATTAATTTTACCTATACAAAGATGTCATCTGAAAATAACTTTCAAAGATATGCAAGACTTCAAAAAGATAAAACTCTTGGTATTTTATCCTTGTTGTGAAATGGAACAAGATCATGACAACTGGCAACTGTGGAAAGGTGGGAAGGGTTTCTCCCTTAATTTATAGCAGCTGGCATAGAAAAATAGGGATCCCTTTGATGGTGGCTAATAAATTTTAAGGAAAATTTATTTGGAAGTATTTAATCAACATCTGAAAAACACTCTTCATACAGATCAACATGGAAGAGAAGGGAAAGAAGCCTGAAACAGGAACCAGGCAATGGTTAAAATATGTAATTCCTAAGGTACAATGTTATTAAAGATGTTAATCGTCACTTCTTTAGTGGCTGATTTTGCTTTAAATGAAAGTAGAAGTAGTTTTCATTTTGAATGTAGATACTGTTGTTTTCTCAAGATTGAGAGGGAAAATGCAGGCAAATTTATTCTTTCTAGTGAAGATTTCATTTTCTAGGTCTATGTATTAGGTGCTCAACTCAGGCACAGCTGTGTCAGGTACTGAATATTCTTTCTGGAATGGAAATACATCTCTATAAATAGCACTAATGACAATCTACTTCAGTTTTACAGAAAGGGCAAATGAAGGCCAATAAAGAGAAAAGCTCCTCATACACAAAACCATATTAAGGTGACAGTTTCTAATACTATTTTCACATTTTCAATGACAAGAGGCTATGCAAAATGCTTATTATAAAGGGCAATCCCTCATGGTGAATTTGTGGAGAGGTTTCATGTTACACAGCTTCTGAAAACCCATAATGTGAAAAAAGAAAGACCCAAATGAGAAGAGAGATATTAAATATGACCAGAAAGCTGGAGAAGAAATGAGAAAAGAAAAATGCATAATGGATTTTCAGAAGTAATTAATCTTGCTGGACATAAAATGATCATCTAGCAACTAGAATATTGATTTCATCCTCAAAATTGTGTTTAAATTTATGAAAGGGAAGGAAGAAAAGGCAAAAATGTGCACTTGCCTGTCCTTCTGTCAAAACAAAACAGACTCTCTGGTCTGGAAAACTCTAAAGTAGATTCAGCATTTTCCATTTGATGTGCCATAAATTCTATTTATGTTATTTACCCATGAGAGCTGATGAGGAAATCAAGAACCTTGTGTCCAGTTCCAAGTAGTTAACACTGAAAGGACTGAAACAATCGTTCCTCTGCTGTCAGGGTCACTGCTTCTCTCACCTCTTGCCTGATTCTCCCTAAACTCCCTCCCCTCTCCTCCAGCTGTTCCAGGAAGTCAGGAATGCTTAGGCTCCTGATACTTGCTTTGTTCCCCAGGGCTGACCAGCTTTTACTCAACTGTCTCATCCTTACTGAGGCATTTTTTCTAAAACTTCCACCCAATAATTTCTCTATGATCAGTTACTTACTTCCTCATTGCTGGGACAAGAGACTCAAGCAGCAGCTTAAGGAAACACAGGGTTTATTTCAGGTTACAGTTTTAAGAAGCTCCAGCATGGCAAGGAAAGCATGGTGGAAGCAGGAAGCCAGAGTCACAGAGTCACATCTGGGAGAGGTACCACAGAACCAGCAGAACTGGCCCTGTGACCCTTTAAGGTCTACCTCCCAGTAACACATTTCCTTCAGCAAAGCTCTACAACTTAAAGGTTACACACCCTTTCCAGTGGCATAGGGGTTAGGTATTCAAGCATGAGTCTATGGAGGATATTTGACATTGAAACCACCACAGTATACTTCCCTTCCTCTGCTTTATTTTTTTCATGTCAGCCAGCATACTCTGTCTACTTACACATTTCTCCTCCCACAGGAATAAAATTATACTTTAGTTTTTTGTGGGAGTCTTTTTTGGTGATTTTTTCTTCACTGCCTTATTCTCAGCATTGCTATACATCTTAGGCCTTCTGCTCTATTTGTTGAATGAATTAGTGAAAAACTCAACAGAATCTCTAGTCTAACGAATGTTTAAGTAACACTCCTCTAAAAGAGCACTGGTATATCAGAGTAGGTTCATCATGAAAATTCATAAATACTTCATAACATTATACAATATTTTCATAAATATTTATGAATAAGGTATAAATCTTAAACTTGAAGGGTCCAGATTTTATCTGATTAAAATTTCTGAATATAGAGGTTAACCTTTAAAAAAGGGATACATTTATAAATAAAAGTAAAGATAGCAGTATTTTTCTTCCCCAGCCTGTAATCCCAAGGTCACCCAAGGCCCCATCATCTTTTGTATGCCCCAGCTGCAAACCAGACTTCATAGATCACCTATATCAACAACTTCATGCAAAAAGGACTAGTTAATATGCCGTGTATATGGAATTTAAGATTTGCTCCTCCTGTGGGCTGCTACCCACAGGTAAACTGGCATCATCCAACCAGGAGAGGTTGGTGACCTATGTGGCAAGATCTGGAGTTTGTCCATCAATAAGCTTAGAGTCACAGCTGCAGGAACATTAAACATTCTTTTTGTATTAAGAGCACCTGCTTCAAGATCGTCAATGCCACCTTGACTACAGCTAGTCCTGCTGATGAGCAAAGCAGACATTATCCAGGGCTTAATCAAAAGCAATGCACAGTATATGGCCTCCCTTGCACAGCACGCTCAATTCTAATCTCATCTGTGCCTTCTCCTCTTTGCTTCCCAATGTTTTTGATTCCCTACTTCCCATGTATACACATATACCACATTATTTTGGGAGGCCACTTACCCATACTCTTTTTGTTACAAATCACATGGGTTGGGGCTTGGGCTAGAAAACAGATGTCCTGTGTGTGGTTGGAAAGGTTTTGAATTTGTGTTTAGCTTTTTTAAAAATTGAACTTTTTGGTCATTTTTAAGCAAAGTTATTCTATTGAAATGTGAGCAAAAACAGTGTTACCATATCTTTGGCTGATGCTGGTGTCTTCACAGTAGTCTCAATACTTACAGTATTTCAATGCTACTTAAAAAAATAAAAACTCATACAGCAGTGTACCTATATATACTTTTCACCTTCATTATGAGTGCAGTGAGTAAATTTTTAAACCTGGATTCAGATGATTTTGTCTTTAATTATGGAAAAAATCATAAGGTCCCAACTGTTTCAGTAACTGTTTTCCTTAGAATTCTAGTAAAATGAAGATCTCGTACTGATAGGCATTTCCAGATTGATGTTTTGCCTAGCTTATGGAGAAACTCTTTGTTAGTTAAAAGTTAGCCATTTTATATAAAATTTGGTTTCTATTTCAGGTACTTTCACCATAGTTTTGCTTTTCCTACTTTGAACATAATATAAGTAGATATCAAAATTAAGGCCAGCTTCCTTACCATTTAAAATATTTTAAACTTTATCTCTGAACATTTAAAGACTTTTCCATGTCTACTTAAAAATATAAAACTGATTACCTATAAAGAAAACTCCTTAGACCCTGTCATGGTTTGATCCAGGTGTCCCCCACAAACAAATGAATGTGTTCTGATAGATCGATCCTCAGCTGATGGCGATTCGGGAATTAGAACCTCATTAGAGCTGTGTTGTTGGGGGTGGGCTTATGGGGGTTATAAGCCAGCTTCCCCTTGCCAGTGTTTGACACACCTTCCTGCCGCTGTTTGCAGTGCTGTGGCAGAGGTGATGTCCAGCCCTCTGCTCATGCCATCGTTTTCCCTGCCAGAATGGAGTCTCCCTTCGAGTCTGTAAGCCAAATAAACCCATTCCTCTTCAAGCCGCTTTTGTTTGGGTTCTTTCTGCGCAGCAACTAGAAAGCTGACTGCAACAGACCCTTTAAAGAAAAACCTCTTCATGTGGAAGGATGACATATATATATATATATATATATATATATATATATATATATATATATATATATATATATATATATATATACACACACACACACTACATATATATACTACACACACACACACATATATATATATACACACACTACATGCTCCTTCTGATCAGTAAGGATCTGTAAGTACTAAGTCTTTGTGAAAACAGGAGCTAAGTGGAAGGTCACAGTATGCTTTATGCCAATCACCATGCTCGCTGCATCTTTGGGAGATTCTTACTCATAGCTACAAGTGCCATGAAACAGAATACAAAAGCACATGAGTAATACTTCTCAGATATACACAATGTATCTGTGTTTCAAATGTTCCCTAAAAGCCTGATGCTCATTATGACATGCAAACACTTGATGCTCGTTATAACAGAACATATGAACACTAGCTCAGTAACAAGAAACATAAAAACCCTAGGCACTTCATTAAAACCATTTGGCAGACAAGTAACATAGTAGTAGTTATATTTTTTTATTTTTGAGCATAACTTCTGGAAGACAGAAGTGTGATCTGCTAGAAGGAAGAGGTGCACTGAAAGGGAGGGGATTTAAAGAAGGGAACAAAGGCAGGGGAATGCCAGCAGATTACTGTTTATGTCACATGAAAATAAATAACTAACTGAAAGGGATGCTGCTGATTTCAATGCCTGGAAAAATGGCTAGTTTTAACAATATCATTTGTATTTGCTTTACAATATGAAGCAGCAAATGAGGTTTTAAAGGAAATGTCAATTTGAATATGCCATCTTTCTAAATATTGCTTTGGAAGCATCTTACATGGTATTGAAAGTATTGACTATTACTCAAATGGCAACCATGAGCACAAATTTTTTTTAATGTAATAGACTTGAATTATAAAATGAAGGCAAATATCTAAGTCACAATATCAGTTAACATGTAAAAGAACAAAACTATTCTCCCAAATTTAAATCTTTACTGTGATGATTTGTATTTGATTTAATTTAGATCATATCAAATTTTTAAAAAAGACTATCCTGTTCTGTTCTGTCTAAAATAAAGTTCTACAGTTACTATTTTCTTTAGTTCTTTATCTATAACAAAATAATTTAGTAGGTAGGGTGGCTCACTTGAGAGGCAGAAACAGACAGATTTCAGAGTTTGAGGTCAGCCAGTGCTACATAGTAAGATCCTGTCTCAAAGCAGCAATATTTGACCAGATTTATCAACTGAGAATTTTGTTGACAACATTGGTTTGAGAATTACTTTGTTATCCTTTTTCTCTTTATTTCTTTGAGAGAGAGAGAGAGAGAGAGAGAGAGAGAGAGAGAGAGAGAGAGAGCGCGCGAGCGCACAGAAATGGGCACTTGAGAGCTTCTAGCCACTGCAAATAAACTCCAGATGCATATGGCACTTTGTACATCTGACTTCACATGGGTGCTGTGGAATTGAACCTGGGTCATTAGGTTTTCCAGGCAAGCACCTTCATTGCTGAGCCATCTCTCCAGTCCTGTTGTCCTTTTTCTTGACTAATCACTGACTACTGTGAAGGATACTGGTATCCAAATGGCAGCCTGTTAAATTTACACAAGGTAAGGAGCCAATGGAGATTCCCAGGCTCGCTTAGGAAGTCCCTAGACACAATGCTCAATCCTGTGGTGGCAGGCTTTGTCCTTCTACATTTGTGAAGAGAGAAAAGAAACAAAAGGCAGGTAAATATGGGAAGGGAAAATACTGGGCTTTTCACCCCATTAGCTGGTGCTAGCATTGCTTCTCACTGCCATAATAAATCTACAGCTGTGCCTTCACACAACTACAATTAGTCATGTTAAAAATCACATGCAGCATTTAACTTCACAATACATAGGAGTAAAATGTTTATGCTTTAAAAGAATTTAATCTGGAAAAATATTGTAAAAGGCTAAAGCAATTACAAATAGAATTGAATAATTAAGAGAAAAGCGGTTCCGGCATTTGAAAGATTTCTTCTGGAAGCTCAACAATATTTATGAGTAGAATATTAATAATCGTGACTGAATTATAATCCAAAATTGTCAATGATAACTGAATGAGTTTGATTTCCTTTTCTAAATCATATATATATATATATATATATATATATATATGTCATGTTATCAAGGAAAGATACATTTTCACAGTGTCTAAAACCCAGAGAAAAATTTCCAATAATTTTAATAAGTTTCAAAGATGAAACTAATTTAAAGCACAGAAGAGTCTGAGAATAGCAATGGGTTCTACATGTGGCCAGAAACTGGACCAGAGAATACAATATTCACTCTTTCCCAGGAAGTTGTGAGCTCAAAAAGAATATCCGGGTCAAAAAGAAGGAATAGTTACAAACTCCAGTGAAATCAAAGAGTGGAGAATGACAATTTTTTAGCCTTGTTAAAATTCATCAACTCCAGCGAGTCCGTTGTACTGGGAGATTCTGAAGCTTCATCAGTATTGGCCCTAATTTAAGCACACACATGAAAACAAACAGCAGTGCCTGGAACACAAGGGTTCCTGAAAGCTCATCAAAACTACTCCTGGCTTTGTATGAATTTCTAAGTAGTAAATAACTTGCCTGAAAATCGGGGTCATCTTATGACATACTGAAGCTTCTCTAGTTCTGTGCTTAGTAGTTCTCATTGCCCTTGAGAGCTGACTTGATTTTCATCATCTCAGAATGAGAAAACAGGCAACAGCAAGCAGAGTGTTTATGATTCAAACGGAGACAGGCTCATCTTAGAGTCAATACCCTCCACTTGAATTCTCATGTGTTTATAATCTCCTCAAACAGTGCTCTGCTAAAAATATATTTTGGATTTATAACTACAGAGGGCTCAGTTATCTGACAAGGACAGAAGTATATGAAATCTTAGCATAATTTATTTTAGAAATAGTTTGCATACTAGACACTAAGCAGTTTATTAAATCTTGCTTTGAACCTCACAGTTTTCTAAATCTTCCCTCCACAGCTTGATCTCAAGGAAAGTAACTCAAACAAAAATTTTCCTGTTGATTTAAAAACACCATTTACATATCTAAACACAAGGTTGAGAAATCGTGAAATGGGGATCAGCACATTCACTCAGAGTACCTTGTATGGACAGTTATTTACATTTTATTTCATAAAAGGCTTGTATATTTTGGCTCATTTATAAACTCAATAATGTAACAAAAGTATAAAAAAGAGCAGTTTTCCCACTTCCTATTTAGCTGATGTTGATGAAACTCTTTATGAGGTCTGTCTTTCTCTCTCTGCTTCATACAGCTTATGTATAAATTTATAAATGGGTATAACAATAATATGTGGTAAAATGACAATGTTCTGCTTACAACTATAAAATATTAACTCAAAATTGATCATAGTCAAATAAAAATTCTAAGTTTAAAGCTTCTAGAATTAAGTGGAAAAGAAAAGTCTTTGTTAATTTAAATATACTCTCAAAAGCATGATCCATAAAAGAAAAAAATATATGAGACTTCATTCAAATTAAAATTTTCTGTTCAAAAGACATTGCTAACAGAATGAAAAATCAAAGTGCAGAAAGAGAAAAAGCACATGGATCCAGAATAGGAAAGAACAGAATAAGCACAACTATAAAGAGCAATCAAGCCATTTTTAAAAAAAAAAAAATAGTCAAGTGATTTGAATAGACAAAGAAGCTTAATAAATGGTAAAAAAAAAAGTTAAAAGATTTCCAATACTGTTAGTCTGTGAGGAAGGATAAATTAAAAACATACTAAAGAATCTCTGAAGAAGTATTAGAAAAGCTCAAGAGTGACCAGATCAAGTGTTGGTAGGGATTCAGAAAAGATGGAAGTCTCATAGACTGTTGTAGTAAAATAAACATTTTGGGAAGCAATTTAGTAATTAAAAATTAAATATAAATACCATACGATCCATTTAATCTATTCTTATATAGTTTCTCAAGAAAAATAAAAGCACACATCAATATAACAGTGTGTACATAAATGTTTACATCAATTATACTGGTAATTCCTCAAAGGAAAACAACCCAAAAGTCTATCAAAAGCTGAATTGACAAAGTATGCATATAAAATGAAATTCTACTCAACAGTAAAAAAGAGAATGAATTATATCTGCTAAAACTTGGATTAAAAGTGGCAGGGGAGCCGGGTGTGGTGGCGCATGCCTTTAATCCCAGCACTCAGGAGGCAGAGGTAGGAGGATCGCTGTGAGTTTGAGGCCACCCTGAGACTACAGAGTGAATTCCAGGTCAGCCTGGGCTAGAGCAAGACTCTACCTCTAAAAACAAAACAAACAAACAAACAAAAAAAAGTGGCAGGGGAATCCAGGAGTCTAAAGGAAGAAGGGAACAAGAAAAAGAAATGAGGGGGAAAAACATGATATCACACATTTTCTCTCATATGCCAAATCTAAATCTAATTATATATTTATACACATCCATATCCATGATATTGAAGGAGAAGAGGGCTAACGACAGGGGCAGAGACAGAGCAGAGTAAGGAGGATGACTATGAGAAACGCACAATGATAGGTGTGATGGTTAAGTTTTGATGTCAACTTGACCTTTCAAGTAATCATGGGTGGGTCTCTAAGGATGTTCATAGGAAGGCACCCTCTCAGTAGGGGGCAAGATGTAAGGGAGCTCAAAGGAGCTAGAAGTAAATAAACATCCTTTCCTGTGTGGGCAGTGCAGGAAGGAAATTCCAGAGATTCAGGAAGCCATTAAATTTGGGATAGGGTTGCAAGACCCCACCCTAAGCCTATATAAAGGGGAAGAAAATCTCTCCCCACTCCCTTCCTGCCTGTTTGCTAGTGTGTGTATGGTTTGGTGATGGGTTTCTCTCTCTGCTCGGACCTGCCTCTCTCACTTTTATGGAACTTCCCCTGGACCTGTAGCTTGAATAAATCATTTCCTCCCATAAACTGTGCCTGGTTTGGAGATTCATTCCAGTGGTGGGTGGCTGACTGCGACAATATGCATGTATGAAAAAGTCAAAATGGCTGGGCATGGTGGTACTTGCCTTTAGTCCCAGCACTGGGGAGGCAGAGATAGGAGGGTCACTGTGAGTTTAAGGACAGCCTGGGACACGAGAGAGAGAGAGAGAGAGAGAGAGAGAGAGAGAG
>PVHP010032288.1:0-20191 GCA_004024765.1 Zapus hudsonius | reverse complement strand
CTCAAACAATTGCAGGTGAACGGGCAGCAGTTTCGACCCAAAGATCTTCTTTCTGTGCCATCTCCATCTGCTCACACCAGTCCATCTTTACGTAACACAACCCTGCACAGGTTTCCAGGACACAGGCAGGCAGAATGCAGCAGGCCTCTCATGCAAACTGCTTCTGGCACAGTCCTGACCAAGTTCTTTCTCACCCTCACAGTCCATAGTTCTCACTACATTCAGGTCTTTAACTCTGACCATCACGCTGTACTCACAACACTGCGAGGCATCTCTTAGGCCGGGAGTTCAAATCCTTCCACATTCCTCCTGTATATCACTTCCAGAAAACCAAAGACACAAGATCAGGGTTCCAGCAGCAACAGATGACCCCACTTCTGGTACCAAAACTGTTGCAGTCAGCTTTCTAGTTGCTGCGCAGAGAGAACCCAAGCAAAAGCGGCTTGTAGAGGAATGGGTTTATTTGGCTTGCGGACTCAAGGGGAGACTCCATCCTGGCAGGGGAAACGATGGCATGAGCAGAGGGGTGGACATCACCTCTGCCACATAACTGGAAATAGTTGCAGGAAGGTGTGCCAAATACTGGCAAGGGGAAGCTGGCTTATAACCCCATAAGCCCGCCCCCAACAACAGCTCTAGTGAGGTTCTAATTCCCGAATTGCCATCAGCGGAGGATCGATCTATCAGAACACATTCATTTGTTTGTGGGGGACACCTGGATCAAACCATGACAGCAGGTTAGATTTTCATGAGGCGGTGTGAGGGGACATGTGGAGAAGGACCAAAAAATCTGCATGCCTCACGCTCATCAGATGTTGGCAACTCTTGATCTCTTCTGAAAGGTTGGAAAATGGAGATGAGGGGAGTTTTCCTATTAAGGGAATGAGAGGAAAAGAAAGAACTTATCTAAATTGACATGCTTTCCTATGATTGCTTGCAAAAACAATCGCTTTTTGATGAGAAAGCAGCCTTCTCAAGAGAAGTCACTGATAGGTAGCATTTCAAAGGGGGGGGGGAGAGATCCTACAAAATCTAAAGGCACAGAAACACAGATGCAGATATTACTTTAGAAAAAAAAAACAAAAACAAAACAATACACTTCTCCTGCGCCTTATATGTTGCAAAGGTCTGACTGTAAATCCTGACTTTGAATTCATCTCAGATCTATTTCAGAGCAGCCCACAGACTCAACAGGGCGAGAGAAAGCACTAAATCATAATTACCTCATAAAAGTCAAGCCTGTTTTTTTGAATGGTGGAGAACCGGCATAGCTTTTCAAAATATCATAAATCTACTGGGTTCTCTCCTGTTTTACTTAACAGCCAATTAATGTTACTGTTTAAGAGAATTAAAGCCAGGGCTTAGAAGGGGGTGAGAGTCGGGGAATGTCTTTAAACATTGTCTAGTGTGCAGATGGAAATGCAGATTGAGCCCTCATTACAGACAGACTCATTAAAAACTCCACTGCAGAAGCAGCCCGCCACAATGCACACCCGTCGGCACGATCTTCCTCTCATCAGCATCCTGAAAAAGGAAACATTTTTCAACACAAACTGAGTCACTTCTAATATTGTACAGGGGGACGTCGGACATGATGGAGGAGGTCTTGCTTTCTGGAAGCTCCCTGTAAGGGAAGCATGAGAGCCAACAAAGTGGCCAATGGCGTCTTCATTGGTAAGACGAGCTAAAACAAGGTTGATGCCTAGGAGTCCCAACACCATCATTGACTCTGGAACCCAACACAGCTTTATGACCGTCATACATTCCCCAGAGAAGGAAAGAAAAGTCCCATTTGTTCTCAGAGGATTTGCCTGCAATTTATTTATTATTTTTAATACATTATTTATTTGAGGGGAGAGAGATAGAGACAGAGACAGAGAGAGACAGAGAGACAGAGACAGAGAGTCAGAAAGAGAGAGAGAGAGAGAGAGAGAGAGAGAGAGAGAAAACAGAAGGTCCAGGGCCTCTGGCGACCTTGTGCATCTAGCTTTATATGGGTACTGGGGAATCAAACCCTAACCCTAACCCTAACTGTTGGATCAGTTAAAAGTGATTAGGTTTGCGGTACCAGGCACGAATTCCCTCCCCTGGAGTGGCTTCAGATCTAATCAGAGAGCAGTTGGTTATCTTCTAACAGTCATACTACCACTGCACCTGCGGGTACCTCCTGCCTGCTAGTCAGCTGGCCGTGGATCCACCCTTGGTTAAGCCCATTGATGATTTTTATTCCTCCTTAGTCTGTCTGCATAGGACTTTCCCGGCTCAGTTGCAACTGGAGAGTTCAGTGTCCTGTCACTGACACAAGTGACATTTTCAGCAACAAGGTCTTACCTTCTAGTTCTGGTTGCCAACCAAGAGCTTTGGAAATAGCCTGTACTGTTTGGGGGGCCTCAGTCACCTCCTTGGCTAACAACTCACTGGGCAGTATCCCACCCCTGGCATTGGAGTTTTCCTGTAACAACCATTGGCTTCTGAGAGCAACATTATTCAGCCCCATAGGAAGTTTCTGCCCAAACTAAGCTCTCCTTTTTTTTCTCAATTATATTTTTTAATGAGTTGACCAAAAAGTTGGTTTCCCTATGAATTTTTTAAAAAATATTTTCTTTATTTATGAGAGAGCGCTACAGAATGGGCACACCAGGGGCTCTAGCCACTGTAAATGAATTCCAGATGCAAGCACCTCCGTGCCACCTTGTGCATCAGGCTGGTGAATTGAGCCCTGGTCCTTAGGCTTTGCAGGCAAGTGCCTTAACTGCTGAGCCATCTCTCCAGCCTCCCCCACCCATGAATTTTTAATCACATCTTTAGTTGTGGTTAATCCTCTCCCCCCCAGCTTTCACTTCTTTCCCCCTCTCCTGATTCAGCTTTAACCTTTCAACCCCCAGTATTCTGCTCATTCTGCTGATACAGCTGTATCCTCTCCCCTGAAGCCCCGCCCACACGCTTCCTAGCATCCTAGCCTCTGCTGATTCAGCAAATTTGTGAACAGCTATAGCAATTGGAAGGTAGGATCCACATGGGAGAGAGAACAGGCTATGTTTGTGTTTCTGAGTCTTGGTTACCTCAACTCAATATGATCTTTTCTAGCTCTACTCACTCTCCTGCAAATTTCATTTTTTTTCAACAAGTGAATAAAACTCCATATTCACATCTTCATTATCCATTCATCATTTGATGGGCATCTGGGCTGATTTCCATTTCCTAGCTATTGTGAATAGAGTAATAAAAGCATAGATAAGCCAGATGTCTCTGTAAGTTCCCGAAGAAGCACTGTATCTACCTGGAACAAGGCTGAGTGGACTGACAGCTCCCGTCGTCACAGCCAGACGGAACATTGCAGGATCTGAGGATTAAACACAACTTGGGTTACCTTTAACCCCTAAGTAGCCATTGATTGCCCACCTCTATGTCTGACCTAACATCCTGGTGACTGTCAGGTCACAAGGTGGGTCCTTTTTGGAATGTGCAAACAGATCACTGGCTTCCAGCAACCCAAGGGCTAAGAATGTCATCATCAGCTAGCAACTGAAGCCTATGGTGGAAATTTCACCCGCTTTGCCGTAACCAGCCAGTATATTTGGAAAGTGCCTTGATTTATGACTTTCTTTTGTTCTGTAACCATAAAACCTTCATGAAACTGTTAACACACTAGACATGGAATTTGGGGTAACCTAAATCTCTGTGCCTGGGCCATGGTCACTCATATTTGGCTCCAGTATAAACTATCTTATTCCCTTTGAGGTGAGACTGTGTTTTTTGGGTCCACACTAATGTGCAGAGTCCTGAGGGTATATTCCCAGGAGTAATATGAAGAGACCTTAGGGTATATGACTGGGTCATATGGTAATCTATTCTTGGCTTTTTGAGAAACCTCCACACTAATTTCCAAAATAGCTGCATCAAGTTAAACCCACCAACAGTGAATCAGAGTTCCTCCTGATGCCAGGTGCTGGGATTCAGGAAAAGTTCTTAAACTCCAAACCCTGAGTTTGAGTCTGCTTTTGATCAAAGAATTGGATAAAACCAGGCTGAGAAGGATAATTTATGAAACTCCACGTTTTTATTCAAGAATATACAAGAGAGAGAGAGGGGAAGGAGGGAGGGGGGGAGAAAAGGAGGGAGAGAGAAAGAATCCACAAACCAAGAAAGGGAGAAGGGATTTAGAGAAGAGAGAGAAGAAAGTACATAGAGTTCCCACCAGGTGGGTGGTAGGAGGGGTAGAGAGCCTATTGGGAAGTGGGGGAGGCTTCCCAGCACAGGAACCTGGAAGTTCAGGAGAGGTAAACAGCCAACAAAGAGACCTTGCCCACCTGGTAAGGATCTATATATGACCTTATTGTGGTGAGCTTTACCTTTAAGCTCAGGTAAGCCAGAGTGAGGACTGATTGCTCTGGCTCAAGAGGGGGCCAGTCATGATGTCAAGTTTTGGGGCTGAGTTTAATCAACCACAATGCCAGGATCAGGTTTGAATAAATGTCTAGTAACCTCAAGACTTAATGAAGCATCAACTCTGAACCTAATCTCAAAGGTAAAGAAACTGGGGAAGATGGATACATAGACAGTTGATAGTGTCTAGTGTCTCATTCTGCTATTGTGAATGTGGCCAAGGGCCTGAGGGTCAGATTGAGAATTCCTGCATGTACCATCCTTGTCACCTTTCTTGTGGGTATGAGTCTCCTCATCCCTCCTGGCATGATCTTCCTCCACTGTATTGTACACCCCGTCTCTTTCTACAAGCTATGAATGCCTCTTTGATAAGAAGAGGAAGAGGAGAATGGGAGATGAGATTTTTAAAATAATTTTAATAAATATTTGTGTCTAAAATTCTATTAAGTTTCAGATTTATTGTAGCATGTTATGAAGCTAGGACATTAGTTTCTTATTTCTACTACTCCGGCCACACGAGCAGGTGTCTGTTAGACATCTCTAATGGGTCACAGAGGGCACAGGGTTAGGGTGTGGAGCAGACCTCTAACCTATGCCGGGGTAAGAGTGCTGCAATGTGGGCGGTGCTCTAAGAGATCATGAAAAGGGATGTCCTGACTTTTCCCCCTCCCTGCTATGCCTCTATGGAGGATCACTGTTGCAGTCAGCTTTCTAGTTGCTGCGCCAAAAGAACCCGAGCAAAAGCGGCCTGTGGAGGAATGGGTTTATTGGGATTACGGACTCAAGGGGAGACTCCATCATGGCAGGGAAAATGATGGCATGAGCAGAGGGGTGGACATCACCTCTGCCACAGCACTGCAAATAACGGCAGGAAGGTGTGCCAAACATTGGCAAGGGGAAGCTGGCTTATAACTCCATAAGCCCACCCCCGACAACATAGCTCTAGCGAGGTTGTAAAACCCAAACTTCCATCAGCTGAGGATCGATCAATCAGAACACATTTATTTGTTTGTGGGGGACACCTGGATCAAACCATGATAATCACCTTTAGTTTTCACCACAAGGTGGTACTTGGTGTTTTCCAAAGTAATAGAGACCCTGAGTCCCTACAGCCAAAATGGTAGCTAGCATTTCTTCCTTGGACTGAGCACCTGATATACACTGGCTTTTTTTCTTTAACACTGCAAGCTCCAGAGAACCCATATGCTAGGCGTCACCCTCCCAATTCTACAGCCCCTAGCACACCAGACCTCGCACAGCTTCTTGGATGTCTTTGACTTACTTTGTCGTCTGTGTGGGTGAGAACGCAGCTTCCCTCTTGAGCCTCTTGGGAATAATTTGTCTCCTTCACTTCCTCTTGTCTAGGGTGAGTGACTACACTCTGGTAACGCTTACTCATGAACTTCTTGAACTTTCTGGTCATCCTTTTTGTTTCCTTGTACGTTTAGGAAAGTGGATCAATGTTCCTCAAGTTCTTTTAAAAAATACAGTGACCTCATTTTCATTCTGTATTTCTGATTAGACCATGTGTCTAATAGCCTCAAAGTTCAACTTTGAAAGTTGAATTTAAAATTGCATTAGCTGTGGTCATTTGATATGAAACAGAATTAATTTAATTCACATTATTGCCCCCATAGCTAAGAGTTCTCTTGCTATAAAATCATAACTAGGAAAATTAAAAGATCTAATAAGCCAATTCTCAGATCTCCAACCACTACAACCTAGAAACAGATGCAATTCTGTAAGATATTTAGATTTCATTGTTTGAGTGTACGTTCATTCTTACTCTGTGTGGTACAATAGGATTATAAAACCAAGCCAAACGAAAACATTGGACTTAAGCCCTTAATTTGTTCCCTTTGTCTCTGTGACCTCAGGCCAATCCTTTAGCCACTTTCTGGGTTTTAACATATTATGATTTCATGTACACATCACCTGGGTGACAGCATCCCTAATGCCTAACATTTGGATCAAGATCTTCAACATTGCAGGAAGAATGTATGCATCAGTTTGGAAACAGTGTCACTGAGGCCTCAATGTCCCAAAAGTTTAAAGACACATCTTGTTCATTCTTTAATTATAACACTTCCTCTTTGGACTCAAGGGTCTTAAACAGGTAGCCAATGGGTAACAGACCAAGAGTTATCTCATTTATTTATTATGTATTTATTTGAAGAAGGATCTTGCTCTAGCCCAGGCTGACCTGGGACTCATTCTGTAGCCCAGGCTTGTCTTGAACTCACAGTGATCTTCCTATCTCAAACTCCCAAGTGCTGAGATTTAAGACATGTGCCACCATACCTGGCCCGATAGTTACATCTAAGGTATACATCCATAGTAGTCTCAGATCTTCTCCTTTCTTGGAATAATTTAAGCTTGTTCACTGACTCAGTTCATGATGAATGACTTGTTTTTCTCTTGAGGCTCCTTAGACCCAAGTAAATACACTTTAGTTCCCTGGACATAGCCCAAACCCAAGCTAAGCCAGTCAGGCTCATTTCCAGACCATGATACCCACACCCATGGCTGGATCAATATTGGTAATAGTATTAATAAGAGGCAGTCCAGGGCTGGAGAGATAGCTCAGCAGTTAAGGCACTTGTCTCCAGTGCCTACGGCCCTGGGTTCAATTCCCTAGTACCCACATATGCCAGACCCACAAGGTGGTGGCCCTGGTGTTCTCTCTCTCTCTCATCTTTCTATTTGAAAATGAATAAATAAAATATTTTTTTTAAAAAAAAGAGGCATTCCATTGTGAAATAAACCCTCTAACAGGGTGATTTGGATCTTTTGCACTTTTGGATAACTAGGGTAACTCTTGAATTGTGGTAGGCAAATAATACATGCTTAATTCTTTGGCTGAAAATCAGATTGAGAAACATTGAGGGCAGTCAGAATGTTCCCAAGAGCAAAGGGCTTTGTATCCAAACACACCAGCATCCTGGCTATTCCATGCTTCTGCTCTGTCATGGAAACTGATTCCAGAACTAGTACAAAGAGTCTGTGGTAAGAAATCCACTTAGATCAGCATTTCCTCACTGGTGACAGACATGCCTCACACACTGCTGTGAAATCTCTCAACAAAGCCAAGGCCAGCTGGAGAGATGGCTTCGTAGTTAAGATGCTCTGTGCAAAGCCAGATGCACAAAGTGGTGCATGCATCTGGAATTATTTTTGCAGTGACAGGAGGCCCTGGTGTGTCCATATTCTCTCTCTCTTTCTCTCTCTCTCAAACAAACAAAAATATTTTTGAAAAAGCCAAACATATGCTAGTCCCCCTTATCCATGAGAGAACCCCAATGAATCCAAGACTTCTAGTGACTGCTTGAGACCACTGATAGTGACCAATCCTGAACTTTGATGTGTTTTCCTTCTCAACTATGACTACTGGTGACTTTAGTTACTGCTGTAATGAAATACCTGACAGGAAACAGCTTAAGGAAGAAAAAGGTTTACTCTGGCTTACAGTTTTGGGAGGATGCTTCCTCACGAGGATGAGGAAGGCATGGCAGCAGGGACAGGAGGCTGGTTGGTCACCTCATCTCCATAGTCAAGAAGAGAGGATAAGCAGACAGTGAAGTCAGCCTCTAAAACCTCAAGACTCACTTCCTTCCGCAAGGCTCTACCTCCTAAAGGTTCTACAACCTTCCCAAAAAGTGCCGAGAACCAAGTGTTCAAACACATGAAACTGTGGAAAACATTTCACCTTCAAACCCCAGCACAAATTTCTTTTTTTTCACAATTTTATGCATAAAATATTTGTTGTTCCCATAGATTTTTAGCAATCTCATCATGTGAGATTTTTCTTATGAAGTTGAGATTTCAACTCTTCACTTAAAGAAAGACTCTCATGTCGACTTTTTTGGCACATTTGAACGTCAGCATTATGACTCTGGCACCTTAGAACAAGCGTTACCTAAGCACAGATGCTGGGACATCACACTAGGCAGTCTGATAGTACGAGCAGCTATTCAACCACTAACCGGTAGGTAGCACATACAGTGTGGATACTCTCTGCTCCAAGGGATGGCTCTCTCATTCTGGGGAGGACAGAGTGAGCTGGTAGAATAGTTATAATTAATGATACAAGTTAGAACTAATGAATTATTTCTAGAAATTTCCATTTGGTGCTTCTTCCAGAAGTTGACCATAGGTAACTGAAACTGTAGCAAGTCAAGCCACAGGCTAGGTTTGGGGGTAGTATTACTCCATAGATAGATCTGGGGGGGCTGCACACTGCATATCACTGTCTAAGAGGGACATAACATTATATATCACTATCTAAGAGGGTCATCACATGCCTTGTTAAGTTCAACTTTTAATAATGAATTAAAATACTTTGAACTTGTTACAACTCATTGATTTAAATACATTGACTGGAATTTTATATAAATATATATATATATCACTTATTAGTATCCCTCAGAATTCATGTTTTATGGAATGAATTTTGGAAAAGGTAAGATTAGAATGAGGGATATCAATAATGTTTCTTATAAAAAATCAAATCATCGGCTTTACAGCACCTGCTGCAGAGTCTCCCCTATTTCCTCTGCTGTCATGGCGTGAGCACATCATGTCTGTGGCCACGAACAACACAAGAACGGATGCCAGAGCCATGGTGCTCTAGGGAAATTTAAATTATGGTCACTGCGATTTAAATTTGTTAGAATTTTCTTGTGTCCTTAAACACATGGGTGCTGGGACCTGAACTCAGGTATTCACATTTGCATGGTAAATGTTTAATCCACCTAACCATCTCCCCAGTCCCTCAACCACTTAAAAAATATCAAATTACCCATTGCCCACAGGCTATTCAAAAACAAGATGGTAACACTCTATAGGTCCTGCTTGACTGGCAGCTTGGTAGGACCACCAGCTGGTAAAATAACTGAATGCCGATACGGGTCCCCAAATCCAAAGTCCACAGAGCAGAAGCACCCCATGCTTATTGGCCATTGAATCTTTACATCCAGTCTGCCACCCAGGTCAGGGCCTGCTCATGACTACTTCTTTTTTTTTTTTTGTTTTTGTTTTTCGAGGTAGGGTCTCGCTCTAATCCAGGCTGACCTGGAATTCACTATGTAGTCTCAGAATGGCCTTGAACTCACAGCGATCCTCCTACCTCTGCCTCCCGATTGCTGGGATTAAAGGCGTGAGCCCAGCTTTCATGACTACTTCTTGATGAGCAAACATTCACCAGCTGAACTGACCTGTCAGTAGAACCAGCAGACTGTTTCCCAAAGCTGTTTCCTCTGAGGCTGTTACATTGGCTTTCGGGTCACTCAGCTGGGCCTCACTCCTTGTCTCTTCAAGTGTGTTGGAACTTTCCAGTTAGTTATGAACTCTTGAGGGTAGACACAATGGCTTCCAGATAGCAGAGGAGCTATGATCACTCACCTGAAACTCACAAGATTGGGCTACAAATATTTATTCACAGGAGGAGGGGGAGGGGTTGGGGAGGACCATCAGACCCTAACCTGAGATTCCCCTCTGAATCCTAATGTCTGCACCTATAAAACTGGTAGATAATGCTGGGAGGGTTGTATGAGGGATCGTTTGTGAAGAGCCAGGCACCCAGAGGTGCTCCTGATGTCATCCTGGTTTCACAAGGCTGTCTTCGGTGCTTGGCTCACGCATGGCTGATGAAGTATGTAGGCTGCCTCACTGGCCAGACTTCCCTTTTTTACATGGGGAATGGCTTGGTTCACGGTGGCACCACCCCCTGGCTGGTGACACTGATTTCCATAGATCCACTAAGTGGCTTACCATCCCTCCATCTGTTTTTCATCGTCATATATGCTGGTTCCAGATGACAGATGTGTCCTGCCCTACAGAAGATGGGGCTTGTGTTATTGTTATTGTTTCTTGTTCGCTTTATTGCTTCGGAGTGATTCTTGGAAAACAGGGGGCTGGAAACATCTTCACTCTGTCATCCAAACAACCGGCTATCTTTTCAGACATGGATCAGCACCACACATCTTAGAATTCGAAAGGAGCACCAGCTCCAGCCCTTCTCCTAATCCTTTCCTTATTCCCTTCAATATAATAAAGTGCACAATCGCTTGCTTATGTGAGCGCTGAGGCCCGTTTCCTCCCCATCAGCACATTCCTCCTTTCTCCCACAGGCCCTGCTCTGCAAGGACCAGTCAGGCAAAGGCTCTCCCTGACTGGATGAATGTCTCATGCCGTCGGAGGGAGGAGACCATTCAAGGAACCAGCTGCTCTTCAGAGGTTGCTTTTTATTCTGGAAAATAGTAGAAGCAATTACCATGGCTCATTAGAAGGCTTAACACACTGGCTGCAAAACTATATTTGGAAAACCATATTCACTTAGCTCTAAAGTGGCGAGATGAAGAGGAGAGCCTCACCGTCAGAGCCTGCCGATGACACACGGGTGGCTCGAGCTGAATTCTGGAAGGAAGAAGGTGGCACCGGCCTTGGGATGCCAGGCCAAGCAGAGCTGTGAATGCTGGTGTGCTGGTCTCTGGGAGGCTCTCTCCAGCCCTTTGGAAAAGTGGGCTTGCAGGGAGGGGTCTGTGCCAAGTGGAAAGTGAGGGAAAGACCTGCTCTGTTGAATGTGTCTGTGAGAAAGCCCAGCTGGCACTACAGACTTCCAGGGGCCTGCAGCATGCTTTGGGGGTCCATTCCGTTTGCCCCCCTGAGTTACCTCAGGGCCCACTGCACTCGGGAAAGTTCCCACCCTACCTTCCGACTGCCTCCTGACTGTGCAGACCACCTTGTGGTTTATCACCTCTTAGAAGCAGAGAGAGGGTCTTGGGATGGGCAAATTATGCCTGGGGCTAGAAGAGTGTGTGAGGGGGACCAGGGAGCTTATAGGATGGAAGTATTCCAGAAATAACTCGAGAAGAATTACCTGTGGTCTTGTCATTGAATAACCTTTGTAGTAGTTCATCCCAATAATTTTTATAACTTCAGTGGTGAGGCAATTTAATATGTACTTAAATATTCCCCAATATTGGTAATGCCCTGTAAGTTTTAGAAAGTATTTTTGTGCACATATGTGTGCAGTGTGTATGTGTACATGTATATGTATGGGTGGGTGGGTGTGCGTGGGTGTGTGCATGTGTGTACATGCACTTTGTTTATGTATTTGTGTATACGTGAGTGTATGTGTGCATGCGTGCATGCATGTGTGCATATGCATGTGTATATGTGTGTGTGCATGTGTGTGCATGTGTGGGCCACAGGTTAATTCATCCAGTCTAGCCAGCCAGCTTGATCCTGTCTCTAACTTGAATGCTTGGATTATAGGCAGGCCAGCACACCCACTAGCATTTACATTTATGTGGGTGCTGGGGATTTGGTCTTCACATGTGTGTGGCAAACACTATCCACTGAGCCATCTCCCTAGACCCTTAGAAAGTATTTCTCCCAAGGCTGCTGCTGATAGCTGCTTCCTCCTACAAAGCAAGCAAACAGAATAGTGAGGAGGGTGAAGGAGGAGAGTCTTTGGTTAGCATCTGTATTGCTGTGCAATTTGGGCAGCGTCCAGGTCCTTCCTTGGAGAGAGAGCGTTAGTCATCTAGCAAGATTTCCCATGCCTGGTTGATGACCACTGACCTGCTCATAAAAGATCTCATCTAAAACTCAGGCACATAGTCTTATTTCTGCTTTAAAGAAGAATAAAACAGCATGGTGGAGTTTTAAGGACTTTCCCAGCATCACCCATATAGCAACATGGGTGTGATATGAGCTCAGGGTGGTCCAGGTCATTCTACCCCACCAGGGGGCATTACTGGAGAGTGTGCCCTCTGTAACAGCAGAGCCAAGTGACAACAACAGAAACAGTTAAGGGTTTAATGATCTCAAATCTGGAAATGTGTCATGACGAAACAGGCTTGAATTTCTGGTCTGTCATCTTAGCACGATGCCTTCATTTAAGAAAGAAGAAAGGAAGAAGGAGGTATAAGGGTACTAGGAAGACTCTAAAAACCACCACAGACTGAATGGCTTTAAACATCAGAGACTCGTGCTTCAACAGTTCTAGAGGACAAAGGTCTAAGCTAACGGGTCAGCAGGGCCATGACACCTCTGAAGGCCCTGGAGGGAATGTTCCTGACCCTTCAGCAGGAACCAGCAACTGTGGGCTTGTAGATGCACCCCTTTAACCTTTGATGCAGCTGAAATGGCCTTCTTGTCTGTATAGCCATGCCTCTCGGCCCAAAGCTTCCTCTTTTTCTAAGGACACTGGTCATCCTGGAGCGAGGGCCCATGTGAGTGTCATGGGACCTCACCTGAACTTTATTCTGCAAATCCCCCCCCATCACCAAAATGGAACATTTTTAGGTAGACATGGATTGGTACAAAGACTAGAGACCACTCAAGGATACTTCTCCTGGGTCACAAGGCCACCTTAGCTGGAGGAGAGATTGGAAAGTCAAGTGGAGGTAAGTGAGGGTGTAGGAGGTTAGAATGCTAGAAACGTGTCTACTGTGTTTATTCATGTTAGCTGAGAGGTGAATAGCGTCTATTGAGATCATAGGATCGGCTTGGCACTGTGGCTCATTGTATGCTTTACTCTACTGACATTTCATGTAAGGTCATTTCAGGTCATTTCATGTGTCTCCCTTATTGGGTTGTAAGTTCAGTGAAGCCAGGGCTATATCTTCCATTTCTCTTACATGTCATGCAAATTAAAGTTTCCCATATTGGATAGACTTTTGCCCAGCCTTCTTCAATCCCATTCTCTCCCATCTGGGGGACCTTCTGATGTCAGCCGTGGAAATTTGTCTCTGTTTGATGTTGTTTTCCTCCTCCTCTTCTTCCTCCTCCTCCTTTAAAATAGAGGAGATGAACAGCTGCTGTATTTCATAAGTGATTCAGTGGGCTGCCCGGTATGTGGCCCAGGGAAGAATAAATTCCTTTCCAGATACTCCTACATTAGTGTTACTGTGAGTGGGGAGGGTGACAGGATAAAGGATTATTATTCTAAGAAGCTAAATTCTAACCCTGAAATGGAATTCAGGGTTATTGCTCTGTTCTCTGTGATCCAGGCTGCATTTCACTCACAGGTGCTCCAGTGCACACACATCTTAATCCTAGGAAGGTTCAGAATGGGGGAGGGGAGGGATATTAACACCAGATCCAATTTCCAGACAGCCTACCTAGGAAGAGACGTACATAGGCATCATGGGAAGATGGATGGGTGGATGGGTGGATGGATGGATGGATGGATGTGTGGATGGATGGATGGGTGGATAGATGGATGGATGGATGTGTGGATGGATGGATGGATGGATGGATGTGTGGATGGGTGGATGGGTGGATAGATGCATGGATGGGTGGATGGATGGGTGGATGGATGGATGGATGGATGGGTGGATGGGTGGATAGATGGATGCATGGACAGTATATTTGAAGGAATTAGTGGAATCCTGAGAGCTTGCTGTGCCCACTCCCTGAGCTATGTCCAGGTAGCTTTGCCTCCCTCGGCAGAACTGACTGAATCACAGATGAGCGCCTGGTCAAAGGCATCCAAAGCCGATAGTGGCTGTGGTCCAGAAGTGGAAGACAGGATCACCTGGGGAGATTTTTCTAAATAACAGATGTGCAATTTAACACCAGATGGAGGATCTAACTTATTACCTATCAATGATTCTTGGGAAGTACATTTTGGGAAAGCCCAGAAAAAGACTGCTCAGTGCTCCTCGATAAGAACCCCATACATGCTGGCTTCAGGGACAAATTTGCTGAGAGTGAATAGGCAAGCCAATTTCATCCTCAGGCCACCCAAAGAGTTAGTGTCTGTGGAGAAAGAAAACAGTGTAAGTAGCGGAGACCCGGAGTGGCAAGTTTCATGACTGATCTGAGCATGAGCACTCGGGTGCTGAGGCAGCAAAGGGGCCTCTGGAGACTGACCGTCCTGTACCCTAGGGAGAGACAAGGTATGTGTTAGTTCAGAGTGAGGTCTGGAAGTAGGTTCCATTCCACAGGTCTTTTCTTCCACCCTTGCTTGTCCTGTGTCCCTCATAAATGCCCATGCACTTGAGTAAGCTCAGTCTAGTACTGTGAACTGAAAAAAAATTTAAAAAACATGGAGAAATAGCTGGATCTATTTAACACTTCTCAAATACTTTCCCCATAGATTCTTTACCAAGAAGGAAGCGGAGAATAAAACAGACTGGGCCCTCATTTGCACAAAGCTGCTATCCTAGAAGGTTAATAAAATAGCTTCAAAGAAATGAGGAAGGCAGACCCAGGAGATGTTCAGCAGGTAAGAGCTCTTGCTGAGCTAGCATGAGAGCCTGAGGGGTCCTGAGACCACCGAAGTGCATTCCCCGTGACCCATAAACAGCTGGGTTTGGCCATTCATGCCTGTAATTTCAGACTTAAAAAATTATTATTTGCAAGGTGTGTGTGTGAGAGAGAGAGTAAAAGAGAGAGAGAGAGAGAGAAAGAGAGAGAGAGAGAACAGACACACCAGGGCCTCTTGCCACCACAAATGAACTCCAGATGTGTGTGCAACTCTGTGCATCTGGCCTACATGGGTTCTAGGGAATCTAACCCAGGCGGTCAGGCTCTGCAAGCAAGTGCCTTTAACCACTGAGATATCTCTCCATCCCTGTAACTCCATTTTTATGGGAATCAGAAATCTGAGAGTTGCTGGGGCTTAAGAAGACTACAACTCTGTGTTCAGAGAGAGAGAGAGAGAGAGAGAGAGAGAGAGAGAGAGAGAGAGAGAGAGAGAGAGACTCTGTCTCGATATACATGGATGAGCAATACAGGAAGACAGTCAACATTCTCCTCTGGCATATATGCACATACACCATACCACACATACTACACACACATGTAAAAAAAGAAATAAGAAAAGTGGCTTCAGGTGGAGGCAAGGTGCCGTATTAGAGAATAACGGGAATAGCATACCTTTGAATAGACCGGCCTGTCTCTGAGAAGGTGGCATTAGAGCTACTGAGGTCGTCTGAATAGGAAATGTCCCCAATTGGTTCATGTGTTTGTGATTAAGCTGGTGGCAATTTGGGGGAAGGAGCCTTGCTGGAGGAGGTGAGTCACTGGGGGCTGGATTTGAGGTTTATTTGCCCAGCTCCCAGCCCAGGACTTTTACTACTTCTGCCCAGATGTGTGAGAGCTTCCTTCTTGTACCACACTTCCTCCCACATAAAGAAACTTCCCTCAGAACTGTAAGCCAGAAAGAAGTCCTTGCCTTCCATAGACTACTCCTGGGTGGGGATTTTGTCCCAGCAGTAAGAAGGTGACAGACACATCTACCTAACTTGAAGGTGATGTGCTTGCTTACTATAACAACAATATTCATTAAGAGATCTTCTTTAAATTGTTGCATTTTACAGTCAGGGGATGGGCAGACCAGAGAGGGGATTATGACTTGTCCATAGTCACAGGACAAGTTAGCGACAGGACACAGGGCTCCTGGGCCCTCCTCACTAACCACTCTGCCCACCAGTCCCAATTTCCCTCTCTGAGCATCTGATCTCTTTGGGCATCATAACCGCTCATGTCCACAAATTATATCTGTTACTTCCAAAGGGAGATGGCTGGAGAGAAGGTGAGGAAGCAGAAGACAGAATGCTGTTTCCCTCCGTCCATTGACTGACAGGTCAGTTACTCTCCTTCCTACCTGAAATGCCCGAGGCTTGCAGGATGATGGCAAAGAGTGGAGAACTAATCAAATTTTGCAAATTACAAGAGGTTTCTTGAAGCAGAAGCATCCGGTTAGCATGGTCTGACAGTTGTTCTGAATACCTTCCCCAGAGAGAGGGGAGAGAAGGGGCGGGGAGAGAAGGAGGGAGCCTGGAGGAGAGAAAGGCCGTCCCCCCAAATCAATTAGGAATAAAAGTAAGCTTCCTTCCAATTAAAACAATCAGACACAGATTTCCTAACTGCTCCCCGTCTCCAACTGTTTGACATCCATGTTCTCCTCTCCTCTTCTCCTGGCCTGGATCTCTCTCCTCCCTCCACCAGGTCCCCTCCCCCTTCCTCCTTTCTTCTCTCTCCCTCACACCATGTTCCCATTCTTGTCAGTAGAATGAGCTGCACGCATGCCAAATCAGGTCATTCACAAATATAGAACAAACGTCTGTCACTACAGATTTACCACTATGACGAAGGCTTGGCCCTTCTGTCTGTGAAAGTGTGCCCATTAGTGCTGTGAGATCCCAACCCCCAGAGCCTGTCAACCCTCTACCTTAGCCTAACTGAGGTGAGCATTCTTCCAATACTTATCCTTTGGAGTGTCTTTAATGAGTTACTGTACAGTGACAGACTGTGGGTCTAAGGCCAAGACAGTGTCGGCCTTTCCTTGGTGCCCCCCTCCCCCCACCGGTCCACATTCAGAGCCACTTTCTAGGGTTTAGGGTTGAACTGTAAATATTTGTTCTGGGTTGAAACCTGCTGGAGAATATTTGCCTAAAACAATGTAACTAACAATATTTGATTAAAGCAAGCAAGCCGGATTGAGACAGCTTTTCAAGAAAAGAGCTAACTAAACATTAAATTCTGTTGACATTGGTCTGAATTCTCTGTTGGACATTTTTAATTTCATTGTGAACTTTTACATTGATTCTCCTCTCAACCAGATATCAACGTAAACTCAATGATAAACAGGAGGGAAAAAAAATGAGAAGAGGGGGGAACAAAAGAAAGAGAAAAACAGGGTTAGATGAAGTGTAAATACCAATTTATCTTTCAAGTGGTCTTGTTTTCCAGTGGTTTGGGTTTGACTTCAAGAAGAAGTCCACTGTGAATTTTATAGACAACGAAAGCAAAACCCAACGTACAGATCTATGAATGAAATAATTGGTCATGGAGACTATAACATAATATAGAACCTAAAAGACCCATACCAAAAAAAAAAATAATGTCATTTTGGTTTCATTCACAATGACTACAGAACAATCCATACATTTTAAAGGACTTTCAAAACCTGAGATGAAAAATAACAACAAAAGCAAGACCTTACTACATGTATAAGTTATTACTCTCTTATTAAGGTGGGTTGACTTGTATAGTTAAGAATTTATGATTATTTTTTAAATGAAGGCAGTAGGAAGTACAAATGTTAAAATGAGAAAACCAGACCTGTTATAAGTGCTTCAAATAATCATATTACCCCTCTGACCCCATTTGTAAACGCTGTTGCCAGTTAATTACTACACGATCGTCCTCTCCCTCACCATTGTTGTGATTTTCTTCCTTTCTTTGATCATTAGTTGGCTGGTTTGAACATCATCTGTGGGCTGTAATTGGAATTCATTACCATGTGATGGCTGGTGGGCAGCCTATGGGAAATGACTTGATAGTCTCGCAAACACTGAATCATGCAAGATATTCACACTCATTTTCATGCGCACTTGCGTGCATGTTGATGACCTGGAAACGAAGGCTTACACTCCATATTTTTCCTCGTTGCTTCTGATCTGTTTCCTCGGTGCTAGGAAGAGACAATATGGCCTCCTCCAGGGGACAAAACAACACCTAAGTCTGCATCGTGGAAGAGCGAGAGGAGCAGATGGAGACAAGCTATGCTCAGAGAGGGCCAACAGAGCACCCGCAGAGAGGAGTGAAGCTACCTGGCATCACACCTGGGCACTGCCAACCCATCTTGGCAGCTATGTTGCCTGGGGAATGAGTGGAGACAGGCCTGCAATGCTGGTGTGGAGAGTAGTCCTTCCAGAGAGATACTCTGGGTAGCTGGCTCCTGGGCCTGAGGGATCCAAGGCTCAAACACCACAGATGTTATGGCATATGACTGGACTCCTAACACTTGAGAGGTGGAAGCTGTTCTTCAGAAGTTCAAGGCCAAGTGAGGCTACCTAGTGAGTTTGAATATAGCCAGGGCTCTATGAAACCGTGCTTAAAAAAAAAAAAACCTCAAAAACAAAAAAGCTCAAATAGGAAAGTGGAGAATAGATACAAACTGATGTTGCCTTTTCCCTTTATTGAGCTCTTCCTGGCTTGCAGGAGTCTATGATGGGCCCATGCAGCCTCTGGTCCTTAGCTGGCAATAAGGCCAATTAAAACAGTCCCGTTAACTAAGCAATACATCTTTTCTGGTGTCTGGAATGACAGTCAAGGTTGTGGGTGGTGGACAAAATTCAACATGTGGGGGATTGAGGCAAGAAGATTTGGAGTTCAAGGACAGGCTGGGCTGCAGAGTGAGACCCTGTACTAAAAACAAAAACATAAATAGATAATAAAAACATAGACAAAAAAGGAAGAAGAAAAAAGATAGAAAGAAAGGAGAGAAAAGAGGAAAGAAAGAAAAGAAAAGGAGAAAGAAAGAAAACAGAAAGCAGAAACTAGCCCCTGGCAGGTGATCAGTCTTCAGTGTTGCTATCTGATGGCAGGAGCTGTGATGAAGGGTCTCTGCTGCATCTGCATCCGCTGTGCCTGCAGCCGTATGACACCTCTGCACTTATTCAGCATTGACACGGCTAAATGAGGAACCGTGATTTTAATTTTCCCGTGATGAAAGATTTTTCTAAAATGACCTTGGGTATTCAGTGAAGGGCATGGATTACTCTTCTCATTCGAGTTGGATTCCATGGGATTGTGGAAGCCATAGGCTGGGCAGTGCAGTACCGACACAGCTCCTGGATTCTCCTGTCTCCACTCCCCATTGCCAGAGGTGCCCTGGGATTATAGCCACTGTACATCTGGCTTTCTGTGGACACGAAGGAAGATTGAACTCAGGTTGGCAGGTGTTAACTGCTCAGCCATCTCCCCAGGCCTGTTCTTCTTCAGATAAGCCAAGTCAAGCCAATGCTCTCATGCCCAAGTACACAATTTTTACCCATAATCCAATGACACACTCTGAGTCAACCTTGATGGTTCCTGTGTCACTATCTGTCCTGACAGTGTGCCAGTAGCTCACCTGATATATAAGGAAGCAGAATCTCTAGAGGGACACTTCAGTTTAGAACTTAATTTTTATCAGCATTTTAGGTCAATCTATTTAAATACACACACATATATGTATATATATTGTTTCACAAGCAGAGAGAAATAGAGAATAGAGAAGAGAGAGAGAAAGATTGTTCCAGAGCCTCAAGCCACTGCAAACAGAAGACTCCAGATGCATGCACCACTTTGTGCATCTGGCATTATGTGGATGCTGGGGAATCGAACCAGGATCCTTAGCTTTGCAGGCAAGTGGCTTATCTGCTGAACCATCTCTTCAGCCCAGGCCAGTCTATTTTATTTTTAAGACATGGTCTCACACTGTAGCCCGAGCTGCCCTGGAACTCATGATGTCGCCCAGGTTGGCCTTTATGGTCATATGTCAGCTGCCCGAGTGCTAGGATTGCAGGTGTGTGTCTGGCTCCAGGTGATTCTTCTGTAAGTAGTTCAACACTGGTTCTCATCACCTCTTTGTAATTTCATTCCAAATGGACTGTGCCATGGTCGATTCAGAACCAGCAGGACAAAGACAAAACTCCATCTCTCTTCTCTCTCTTCTGTACTTCTCAATCAAGATTTCCCTGGTTTAACTTGTTCTAAATCTCAGAGCTGACATTACTCATTGTGTTTTGTTTTTAGTGCTGGGGGATGAACTCAGGGCTTCCTGCGTGCTAGACAAGGGCTCTCTCACTGAGATGCATCCCATTCCATTCACTGGTTGCATGGATCAGTCCTCATTAGCTGGTACATGGGATACTGGTTGCATGGATCAGTCCTCGTTGGCTGGCACATGGGATACTGGTTGCATGGATCAGTCCTCGTTGGCTGGCACATGGGATACTGGTTGCATGGATCAGTCCTCGTTGGCTGGCACATGGGATACTGGTTGCATGGATCAGTCCTC
>PVHP010032287.1:0-20427 GCA_004024765.1 Zapus hudsonius | reverse complement strand
TGTTTTCTTTTTTTTTAAATATATATTTATTGTCCATAATGAGTTACATTATTTAGTGGGCAAACAATGCGTTGTTATCCCGAATTCCCCAATTCCCCCCCCTCCCCATCCCTGATCAGTTGTATATCCTCCTTCGTGGGCTGTCTGTATTAGTCCTTGTGGCAAGGGATCCTGGATAGCCTAGTATTCATCCCGGTTCTCCTGGCCCAAGTGTGTTGTTACTGAGGGGCGCCATGCCTCTGGACAGTCTCCCCCACCACGGCTCTCACAATCTTTCCGCCCCCTCTTCCACTCAGTTCCCTGAGTCGTGGTGGATGAGTAATGAGGCTGCTTTAATGTTGCGAGCTTATGTATGTGTTTTCTATGTGTATGGATTTCAGTACTTAAATACAACAGGAAACCATTTCCATGTTTAGTTGGTATATCACCTTTCAAAGTAACTCTAGCAGTTACTGCAGGTAGAGTTACTCAATACTAAATTCTTAGCACATCAACACAGAGCTAATATTAATATTTAAACCAAGCTTTAGGTATTCATTGTGTTTAAACTAGAAGTTTTTGTCAGAAGAGCTTTTATACATAATATGTATAAGATTTCCATGACTAAAGGAGCAATTTTGTTATTCTGGTCAGTTTAGGAAATCTGTACCAATCATGCAGCCACATAAATACATCAGAGCACAGTACTCAGATTTTCAGTAGAGACAAAAGTTTGGGGCAGTAGGGTGATACAAGCATGAGAAAAAAATGCCTTTATCATAGTGTGTGATGAAGGCTAAAAGAAAAAGATTGCACAGAGACTACCTTCCACTGACAACAAGTTTTCAATGCTTGTTGAATTGGAACTGTATATCTAGAAGATTTTTTGTGTGTGATTTTTTTGAAAGATTTTTTTACATATTTATTGTTGATAATTAGATACATTGTATGAACAATTCTTGTGATGGTGTCTCCATTTCCCTCTTCCTTATCCCCACCAGACTGAGGGATAGAAGTTTTTTTAAAAAAAAGTTTTACAGGGCTGGAGAGATGACTCAGTGTTTAAGGCACTTGCCTCCAGTGCATAAGGCCCCGGATTCAATTCCCCAGGTCCCACATAAGCCAGACACACAAGGTGGCCCTGGTGCACTCTCTCTCTCTCTCTCTCTGTCTCTCTGCTTGAAAATGACTAAATAAAATATTAAAAAAAGAATTTCTAAAAAAAGGATTTGTAAAAGAACTTCATTCAGAAACTGAAAGGCTGAAATGGCTATTGCATTCTCAGTGTGATTATGAAGTCACATTGAAACAAAGAAAACACGCTTCAAGGCCGAGCCTCCCAAGTGACACAGACATACCCAGAGAATAATGCCAACAATGATTTCCATTAAAATGATCAATGTATCCAGAAGCAAAATTGACAAGAATGAGAACAAAAAGGAAGAAATGTAATCAGAGTGAGGAATAAAATCTAGCTTTTCTTGCCCATAGGAGGTCCAAAACGGACTTCTGGATATTGGGAAAATAGCCACATTTGCAGTGGGGCTATTCTTTGCCCACAAGTGGACTGATAATCAGTCCTCCCTAACTGTGCTTTTCAAATAAATGTTTTGATAATAAGAAATACCAACACATCAACTAACAAATAACAAAACAAACAGCTAAACCTCTGTTCAACCAGTGATAAATGGTTGAAGTAAAAGACAATATTTAATAAACAAAGATCACGTTGGAAAATTTTAAGATTAAAATAAGTTACCTAAACATTATCAAACTGAATAAAAAATAAATTAAAATACCTCATGACTATTTGGAGTTTCATTCCAACAAGAGAGATACTGTAATCATTAACAAATCTGAGAAAGAAAAAAAGCAGCCATGTATTAAAGTCATATACAAAGCTGGAGAGATCGTTCGGCAGTTAAGGCCTTTGCCTGTAAAGTCTAACAATCTGTGTTCAATTTTCAACAATAATAATTACTGGTGAGGATGTGGGAAAAAGGAACCCTCATTCACTACTGGTGGGATTGCTAACTCGTTCAACCACTATGGAAAGCATTGTGGAGACTCCTGAACAGATTGGATATAGAGCTACTAATGGACCCAGCTATCCCTCTACTAGGCATCTACCTGCAAGGTGTCACACCTCAGAACAGAGACATTAACACAGCTATGTTAATTGCTGCTCAATTCATAATATCCAGGAATTGGAATCAACCCAAATGCCAATCCCTGGACGAATGGATATCAAAGTTGTGGTTCATCTACACGATGGAGTTTTACTCAGGGGAAACGAAAAATGACATAATGAAATTTAGAGAAAAGTGGTCTGATTTGGAGCAGATCTTACGTAGGGAACTCACAAAAGAACAGAGAGTGAAACACCACATAATTTCCCTCACATGAAGTTCCTAACCAGGATAAGCTTAAACTCTAAACAAACCTAGCAGGGGAAATGAGAGACTGTGAAACAGGCGGAAAGAATGGGAGGAGTAGGGTGGAGGATGGGGAGGACTTATGCAATAAGCTAAACCAATAATGAATTGAAATAATAAAATCCTTACTTTCATACAGTAAGCTCTTGAGAAAGAAGTGGGTGGGCATTGTCTAGTAAGAGGAGCTGTGAACGGAGGGGAGGAAAACAAACCCCATGAAAAATTGATCAGACCTGCAACACCCTGTCCCAGTCATTGGGTCCTTCCCACACTGAGCTATCGATCAAAGAGTCCTACAAGGTCCCCAAAACAAGACAGGTTTCTGTCAAAGCTCTTGAATACCCACCCTAGGCCAAAGGTAAACTATTGCTGAAGAAACCACAGAAAGACATAGAACAGCACCGAGAGACCCTGTGAGATCCAGAATCATATCTAGTACCCAGATGGTAGCAAATGCAGCACTGGAAGGTGCAACACAAGCTGCCAGGGGAAATTGGTCAATGAAATTTGGAGAAAGCAGAGACCACTGATACAAAATGCAGACAGTTGCCATGAGAAGGCTGAACACACTTCCTTCTGGGAGAGATCAACAGACCAAGAAGTGGTCACTGGTGCAATAGAGGTGCCCAAACCTGCAGGGGGTGGTAATCAACAGCTTTTAAGTTGGCCAAGAAATCCACTCAGTGACAAGGAACCCTTAACTAGAATTGGGACTCAGGACAAAATCCTACAGGAACCAAAAACTGGGCTCCAAAAAGAAATCCCCATTACCAGAGAACTACAGAGAGGCTAATATCAATAGAATTTTGCCAAATTAGAAATGTGTGTCTTATTTAATGCATACTGATCTCACTCTCCAGTGGAGATTCTGTTTGTATTTTTCAGAAGGCAGTGAGAGAGCTCTGGTCATTCCAACTCCACCAATGAGCCAAAGGCTGAAGGCTGACATCCCAGCAAGAGATGAACCACCCCAGGCCTATCATGTATGCCCCAAGTGAAACACTTGAGACAGTTGTGGGGCAAGAAAGAGATGTATAAATAAAGCCCATCAGTCATCCCAGGATAAGTCAGTGAGACAGACATCAATGACTTCAAAAACAACTTAAAGTAGAAGCACAGAGACTCTTAAGGTCACAAGAACAATGAAACAGACTTAAAACTCACCCTCCATGACTCAGGGAACTGGGCGGAACAGGGGGTGGAAAGATTGTAAGAGCCATTGTGGGAGAGATTACCCAGAGAAATTACCCCACTCAGGTGCATCACATAAAAGGGGGGCACCTGGCTGCCTCCTGTGCTATCCATAATCCCATACCACATGAATGGATCCAGTGTGCCCACCGAGGAGGATACCCAGTGCATTGGGGACAGAGAGGCAGGAAACGGGAATATCAATGCATTATTTGCTCATTCAGTGTATCTAAGTTTAGGCAATAAAGATAAAAAATTCCAACTTTAACTTTAGGTTGGTTTGCAGAATGTATACTTAAATGCACTTCAATAACACTGTCTACTATCTTACATAACAGTTATAATCTAAAGTATTTGGAGAAGATAAAGCACAGCTAACATTCATTTATGCCTCTCTCTGACTGAACCACTCTTATATCCATTCAGAGAGCAAGTGGTTCCTGCTAACTGATGCCTCATTATTACACCCCTGGGAAAATTTGCCTGGTTGGTTGATGGCGTAGATGTTAGCATCCCCTGCTTGTTAAGACTGTTGATGACTTTTCCCTACAATCAGAGAATATTTTTGTTTTGATACTATGCCAGCTAGCCAGCAGGGAGGTGGCTTTCAGCTCAGTTATAGCTTGATTTCTCAGAGTTCTTCCATAGCAGCAGAATTCATGCTTGGTGCTGAAAAGCCTGTGAGTGAGGAGAAAAGAAGCCCAAGAGAGAAAATGTCTGTTCTTTAGTTAAGTGGACATGTCGAACCAATCAAATTGAATGCTAACGTTTATGACCACTGATGAGTGCTGCGATAAATTTTCTTTAGGGAAGTTTCTTTTCATAGATGGAAGCAAATAATGGGGACACTCTATTCATCAGGATGATGAGAGGAGAAAGCCCAGCATACCTTTAAAGGCGCCATATCTACCATACCTGGCAGGGCTCAGAAAACATTGCCAAGGAGCTTGGAGGAAGGAATATTAATGCTTATTTCACTGCTAGTCAGAGAAACTTCTCTATAAAGATGTGGGTAGACACGTAGGAGGTTATAATTCATCAACAATAAATAATAGACCCTTGAAAGCTCAGTATGGAAGGAAATATCTCCATCCCTTCTTCACATCTAGGAAATATCGTAGAGGAGGGTTTGTGAAGAGCATTAGAACAAGCAGGTGGAAAGGAGTCCTTGAAACACTGTCCTCCAACAACTGTGCATTCATGACCTCAAAGTAGTTGTCGTTACCCCCATGAGACCTGCACAATTCTGAGCCCATCGACATTTTGACATAGAAGATAGAAGAGAAGAAAAGAATGGGACATCACAGCAGAAGGACTACAGGGAAACAGGGGGTGGGGATGGAGACCACAGAGGGAATAATGGGTAAATATGATCAAGTTACAGAATACTCATGTGTTAAAATTCTGAAAAATGTTTAAAAATAAAGTATATTTTGCTATTGTCTTATTTTATTTATAGGTTAGTCTTAATCAAAGCATCTTACATTGTTAAAAAAAAGAAAAACTAGAGAATCCCATATATGGGATTTTAGGCTCTTATTAAGAAAAGATATTTGTATGTCTTCATTTTGTTTATATCTCTGCTCATCAGCAAAGTTACATGCTTGTCAGACCTCTAATTAATTTAGTCTGTCATGAAAATCAATCTTTCGTGACAATGTAGAAATCATGATGGAATGGATACTATAAATTGCCTTGCCAAAAATAAATATCATCATGTATTATGACATGTATGTGTTTCACCTAACTTAATTCAAAAAAAAGAAGAAAAAAAATCTATCAAAGGAAAACAATAGTCACCATGCCATGGATCTCTGCAAATGCATGATTTTATGATAAAATAAACAGAGAATTCCATTCTTATAAATAACTAATGTTTGTCACCAATTGAGGCTGGAGTTTCTTGTAATAATCATCTCTACCAAACAAGAAAGTCTATGTCTTGGAGAAGCATTGGAAACACTTTTGTTAAATATATTAGTACAGGAACCACACACATGAGCATCACCTTCTTTAGCACTGTTACAGAGACTATTTAACATCATAATCTATGAAAAATACACATGCTGTGGTTTCATCGTACTTTGATACCTCTTAATATCTATAAGTTTCTCAGCTAAAAAAATTAGAAGTGGGCTGGAGAGATTGCTCAGCGGTTAAGGCACTTGCCTACAGTGGCTAAGGCCCTGGGTTCAATTCCCCAGGACCCACATAAGCCAGAACCACAAGGCGGTGGTCCTGGTTCTCTCTCTCTATGTCTCTCTCTGTCTCTCTCTCTCTCTGCTTGAAAATGAATAAAATATTTTTAAAAAATTAGAAGTGTAGGCTAGTGTAGCAAAGTGAAACTTAGTAGGGAGTGAATATAGTTCATTTGCCAAGAGAAAGCAATTTTTAAAATTTTATTTTCATATAAGGTTATAATTTTCTTTCATTGCCCCTGTGCTCATTTCCCTGGGAGGGGGTCCTCTTTAGTGGAATTATTGGTATTCACTATGAAGTCATGAAGACCTCAATATCTTTGGGGGACGGCTTTGTCTCTGGTTATTCCCACCCACACTGTGGCTCATACACTTGTCCCCTCTTCCACAATGCTCCCTGAGTCATGGCAGGCCTAAAGGAAGTCTCAGTTAGTGCTAAGTTCTTTGTAGCCTCTGGATTTCTGCTGTGATGGGTTTCAATTGGTCACCGTATCTGTCACCATTCATTGTCCAGCGCTTCATGTCCAGCTAGCAGTGAGAGCAGAACACATGTTCCTCTTCCTCAGCAGTTTCTCTGGGTGCTGGCAGATGTCATAGAGGTGGCATGTCTTGTGGTGGGCTGTTGGCTATCTTTTCTTGTTGTTTTGATGGATCTTGGAATCTCCTCAATTTTCTGTGTCATCAAAACAAGTTTTCTAATCAAGAGTCAGAGTAGCTTGGATTAAAAGTTATTTTAAACAACTAATATTGTAAAAGTGACATACAAAGTTATCAGGTGTGTATACTCACTCTTCTCCAGAGAGTGGTGGAACTTTCTCTGTGAAATCTATAATTTTCCTGTCTATGAGATTCCCTGTACCAGATATGAATTCTTTCACACTGAGCAGGCCTCACGTTCAATCTGAGAACAGCTGGTTATCCTCAAAGCCTGTGTGACACTGTTGAGCAAGTGAGCACTTCTTATACAGTTAGTTGATTTTCTAGCTTGCAAGTTCCGCTGCTTCTTCACGCTGTTGGGTGACCATTCTCCTCCATCATTTCCCATAGATCTTTCCAGCACTGTGAAGGCAAGCCAGGAGGAAACTTGTTTCCCTCTCAGCACCAACATGATGTCTTGGTGCCTTATAATTGTAGGTATACCTTCAATAGAAATGAAACTAACAGATTAAAGAATAAAATTATCACGATAACAAGCCAATAGATAAAATAACACAATTAATTAAATAAAACATTTTCAGAAACTAACACAGCCCTACCAATAATTCCATTTCCTTTTCCCTCATTTTTTTCAGCCACAAAATACATATTATAAACATAGGAGAATAGCATCTCACAAATGAAAAATCAACCGAGATTGATTGATTAATTGTCAATAGTCAAGTATTGTGATGTCTTGAGAGGAATATTGATTCAATTAGTTGTAACTGACACAATTGCCAGTGGTATCTACTTGAATTGAATTAGATAATTCCAATGTTTTAGACATTAGTATACTTATGAATAGTGAAACAATGAATAATATTTATCATTGCCTTTTTGAAATAGCATTCACATAAACATTACTTAAATATACATGTAAATGTAAGAGAGAATCATGTTTTATTCAAATGCATAAATGTAAAGGAAAAGTATCATACATACAAGTGTGAAAAGAAATGGACTAGAATTCAAAGTCAGTGTGGATGAGGTTTACAAATATTATGCAAATTGGAAACAAAAGACACATAAATCAGCATACTATTTGATAACATTCTCATAAATGCTTAAAATTACAAGTACATGGAGCTGTAATGACAAAGGTATTAGAAAAACTACATACAATAGATATTTTAACTAAAAAAATATAAGATTTGGGGAAGTATTACTGAAACTTTCAGTGGTATTGGTGAATTCAGATGTATTAATTTTATTAATTTATTCCATAACTGCATGTGATTTTTTTGAAATAATGGACTGTAATAATTTATGACTAGATAAAAATATTTTGAATTTTTCATAATATATTACAATACCAGTATAAAATAACATGAGATATGCTATTTTATTTTTTCACGAAAATATTTGAAATATTTATTCTTTTTATAAGATTTTAAAGAAAACCAGGATGAATAAAGACTTCCTTACTAATATGGGGGTAGGTAGTTTACAAGAGTGCTGGTTTCATTAGACAAATGAGTTCGTTAAAAATCATACAGTGAACTTCAATTCAGAGAATACTGAAAAAGAAATATGATAATTTTAAAGATAAATGAATTTTCTCTGTATCGGTGACTGTGAATTAATGTGGAGTATCCTACTGGGAGAGGGGGAGGGTAATATAATAAAAGACTGAATTTATTTATTCAACTGCAAGTTTGATATTATTTATGGAATAATCAAATATCCAAGGAGGGAGAGGAGCAGGAGAAAGAAGAGAGAAGAAAAGGAAAGAAGAAGAGGAGGAGGAGGCGGAAGAGAAAGAAGAAGATAAAACAAAGATGAAAGCAGGAATATCAAGCAGGAATTTAATGGAATATCTGGGTGAGGCTCAAGAAGTTGGTGATCTGTATATCAGTGAGAAAATGAGACTCAGGCTGCAGGAATATTTATTTGTATTTACTTGACCTTCTTTTCTTTTGCATCTTCTAAAAATCTGGCTCCAGTGTATTTCGGTTTCTGAAATGAAAAGAAAGGTCTGGGGTGAAGGAGTGCAGTTGCTCATATGACAAATAGAAAATGGTTCTGAATGGTGGATATGGAAGTATTTTAACGCTGTGGCTTAGATTGGTTTGATACCAAGATGCATGTAGTAAAATGTGAGGTGTCATGTTATGAAGGCATCGAGGTCATGGTGTGAACATACCTGAAACCTAAGTGCTAACAACTAAATTAGAATGAAAACTATGTTTCTATCCTTTATGACATATTGAAATATGGTTCTTCATGAAATGTTAGTATTTCTTATTCTAAACAAAATATTCACCATACAAAAATGACATTATTTCCAAAAATTGACCAAAATGGCATTTCTAGCAACATTGGAGATGAAAAATGCCATAAAGATTTCATTTCATAATTTTCCACACCTTGTTGAACTGTAAAGATATATAAGATGACTATGTGCATTAGATGTGGCAGCTAACTTGGTGTTTCTAGGGGATATGCCGGTCAGGTACTCTTATTATATTGTCCTTTGATGTAGCTATTGATTTCAGTTTTTTAATGGAGCTTCACTGAATACTTGTGGCATTTGTAAAGAGTCATGATGTTTTATTGCTTACGATTCATTGAAAATAGGATTCTATGTGTTGGCTCCTAGACACGGATACCAGGAAGTCTTGAACGGACTAACTGCATTTATTTATCTGGCTTCCAGTTCCTCAGCTGTCATTGGTGCACTGTATTCTCATACTCATGTGTTTTTTTCCCCCAAATATTCCTCTAATAGCAAGTTTTGCAATCAGCATCTGTTCAATATATAAAAAAAACCTCTTATGTGTTACAACTGTCTGTACCTGTTCATCAAAAGTACAGAATTTGCATAATTAGAAAAAATTAGCTTTTGTATTAAACTTCTGGAAAGTGAAATTTTGACAGACAATAAAAAAAGCACATCTTACTAAATAAAAACTTCCCCATAGCAAAGCATCCCCTTCCTCTTCTTCAGGTGTTATGGAGAATAAGAAACCAAGATTCTGCCTGAATTTTCCATTTATCGTCATCACGTGCTACTTAAAATTCCCAGGAGATAGAATTACATTAAACTCAAAGGAGATAGAACCCATGAATTGTATTGTGAAATGAAATTGAAGATGAGGAAATCAAGCTGCTAGGTAATCAGTGGCAATGCATAAAGTCAAAGAAAACACATGAAGTCAGCATGAGCTTCAGAATAAAAGTCCTGAGGTAGAGGACACAGATTGCAAGCATAAACTGCAAGTATTCTTCAGTTTGGATTCCCCATAGAGAATGTATTTATATGACTATTTTAAGGAGCTTCAGGTGTCAACTAAAACTTCTGGTGTAGTGTGATGTTTAATACAGACATAAGCTGGTTATAATGCATTGTGAAGGTGATATCAGACACCCCGAAGGCTCAGGTGGCTTGAGGCCAGGAACTCCGTCTAGGTTAGCTTGGGTAGCAAAATGAACACAGGAAGACTCCAAAAAAATAAATATATTAATTAACATGCTTAAAATAGTGATAAAACATGCCACATATTTTCAATAATTATTTGATCCACCAGATTAATCAACAAGAGCAATAAAAGCTCAATGCCAAGATTATATCAAAACACTTCAGATTTCACTTGAAAATGAAGTTTAATCCTTAGAGGAGATCACAAAAAAGTCACCTTAAAGAAAATGGGATTCCTCTAAATGATTAAGTGACTTGGGTCTTAAATGCTCCCTGTCCAAATCTGTTCTATGTTTATCAGTGCCCCCCTCTGCCAATGTATTCTACATGCTGTAAGAATATTTTGCTATATACATCTTTCTAGAAACAAAGCACTCACTTCCCCTAATTCAAATGAACGTAGCAGGATGAACAGGAAGTCCAGAAATCTCCCAACTGAATTTTCTACTTTCATTCTACAAATTTAAACTTACAACTCTTGGGATATACAATTACATCAAAATTATAGAAAAGAAAATCAAGTTGAAATTGAAGATGAATAAGCATGATTTATAATGAGACTGGCATAAAAACAGACATACAGACCAATGGAACACAATTAAAGACACAGCCCTTAATTCAAGTAACTACAGCTACTTGATCTTTGACAAGGGAGCCCACAACTTACACTGGAGAAAAGACAATGTTGTAGTCAGCTTTCTCATTTCTGTGCAGAAAAGAACTAACCAAAATGTAGTCCCTGCGAGGGATGGGTTTGTCTTACAGACTTGAGGGGAAACTTCATGATTGCAGAGAAAATGGTGGCATGAACAGAGGATAAACATCACTTCCACCACAACACTGTAAACAATGGTAAGAAGGTGAGCCAAAAACTGGGAAAGCTGGGAATAAGCCCCATAAGCCCACCCCAAATAGCATACATTCAACAAGGTTCCATTTCCAAAACTTCCATCAGCTTGGGATCAAGCATTCAGAACACATTAAGTTCATGGGAGACACCTGAATCATAATACCACAGACAGCAACTCCAAATGGATTAAAGATCTCAAAATAAGACCTGAAACTCTCAAAGTTCTAGACGAAAAAATAGGGTGGAGCTCTCCATTAGATAGGAGTGGGGAAAGACTTCCTGAACAATATCCCAGTAGCCCAGGAAATTAAACAATTACTCAATCAATGGAATCTCATCAAGCTAAAATCTTTTGTACAGACAAACATAGCATAAGCAGAGCCAACAGTCTACCCACAGAATGGGAGGAAATCTTTGCTTCCTAGACTGCTAACAGAGGCCTAATATTTAGAATATACAAAGAACTCAAAAAAATGAAAAAAATCAAACTATCCACTCAAAAAAATGGAACAGAGAACTGTATTAGGGAATTTTGATAGGAAGAAATGCAAATGACTAATACTGACCAAAGAAAATATTAAACATCCTTATGCAAATTAAAACTATGAGATTCCACCTTACTCCATAATGTATAGTATAGCAATCATTAAAAAATCAAATAACTATAATTTTTTTTTAAAGTTGATCACTGGAATCTAAAATCCTGGATTGGATTTTATTTATTTTTATTGATAAGCTGCACCGCTCAAATTGTTTTTTTTTTTAGTTTTGCCAGATCCTGTTAAAAATATCTAACTTTAGATGCTAAGAACTGGCTAAACATTGGCACCTTCAGTTGCACTAGCTACTCTATCTGCTAACTGTACATTGCCCCATGCTGTCCTGTGCTCAACACACAGAAATGATAAATATATAAGAACAAAATGAAAATCAGTCTTATTTGGTGACTACACACTATATGACTAAATGAAATTGTCACACTGTACCCCAAATATTACAATTATTATGCCGAAAAAAATAACTTAGGAGGCTGGAGAGGTGTCTCTGTGGCTAAGATACTTGCCTACAAAAAGTAATAACCCAGGTTAGATTACCCAGTACCCATATAAAATCAAGATGCACAAAGTAACACATACATCTGGAATTCTTTTGCAGTGGCTAGAAGTGCTGGCTCACCCATTTTCTTTGTCTCCCTGCTTGCAAAAAATAAAAATATTAAAGAAACTGAGACTGACTTATTTGTATTTTTAAGTGTAAGCAATACTTCATGTTCTGGAGGTTATATTTACTACCAGAAAGGTGGCTAAAATAACATTGAAAGACACGGTTTTTCTTTTTCTCTTGTAAAATAATTCCAAAGTCACGGGTCCATATCTGTGGTGGAAATCCTATAGTGTCACTCTCTCAGTTGCTTCCTCTGATATCAATCACTTTGACTGCGTCTTGCTTTTGCTAAGCTAATCTTTAACTCTGTTTCCCTTGGAAGTTCATTCACTGTCAGTTTCTTTCAAATGGAAACAGATAAAAAACAGATTTCAAAAGGGTCACGAAGCAAACAATTACCTTTCTTCAAAGACGTTTATTGGAAAGTCTATTAGGCAGTTTTCTTTATATCCCATTGTTCTTAGCATCTTCAAATGAAGCTGGGAAGTGATGCATATAGCTGCAGCACCTCAGAGCACTGACTGAAGAGAACTTTAGAAAAAGATGGATAATGGATTGATACACTGTGTCACAATAGCAAAAAATATCAATAAGATCCAAGTATCTGATGATTCATAATTCTTTCTAATATGATTTCATGTATCCAGTTTTAGTTAGAACAAGAAGATTTTTTGTGGATAAATTATCACAAATGAACCCCTGAGACTTGGAGAAGAGAGCTGGGCATTGCACACATGACATAAACCATTACCAAATCTTCCTGGTTATTTTAAGAAAATTTAAAGTCAAAATCATGACTCTTCTACCAGTGAAGCTTGTCATGGGCAAAACAGTGATGGTGTGTGGGCATCTGAAGAGCAGAAAGATTTATGTAAGTGTCACATATAAAATGTCTGGAGTTTAGTTGGTTTTATGGATAATATGTCTGCGAGGTAGGAAAGTATTAGCAATACTTCTATATTTGAAGAGGATGAAAATAAGACCTTGCCTTCAAGTATTTACCCCCAGTTCATTTGTGATATATTGTTATATATCAGAAGCCTAACATATGTGCACTCATAGTTATAGAAAATTACTTTTTAAATAACACATGTCTATCAAAAGTTTAATTGTGGAGCAGAATCACTTTTCATTGGACTTTGACTGAAAGTTGAGAGTTTTGCAATATTAAAAATTACATTATGGATGCTTTGTGTCAGATGAAGGCAGCTTCCAGCTTAGAAGTCTGTATTTGTCCCTCTGATCTGCTCACCCATAGAGAGCACGCACACTGAGCAGTGAAGCCAAGCACTGAATTTGCTTCTAATTACCTGTCTATTTTATTTGTTCTTCTAAGAGTTAGCCAATGTGGTGGCTCCCTATAGGTATTTCTTGCAATCATTAAGCATTTCAAGGAGCAGTTGGTTTATATTAAAAGTTCAGTAGGGCATAGCTATTTTTCTTCATCTTCTGAAGTAAAATATTTCACTCTTGTTTAGATATTATACGAGACAGCATTTCACTGAAGAGCAATAATATTAATGACTTTGAAGGTGACCAAGATATATTTTCAAACAGTAAAAATGATTAAGTGGACATACAGTGTTTTTTATGGAATTACATATCAGTCTCTAAGTGTGTAAGAACATTCTACATTGTCGAGACTTCATGCCAACAAACACACAGTCTATTCAGGTAGGCTGGAACTTCCCTTGACCAAGTAGAATGCAATGAGAAAAGACATCATAAATTTCCAAACACATTACTGAAACTTCAATGAAAATTATAAACCAAAATAATTTGTAGAGTTCATCCAGTGAGAATCCTACTATAGAAGTAATACTTATCTTGTCTAGAGCAAAAAGAATAAAATTACTATTGATTGAAATTAATTATGACCACCTTCCCATGATCTCATTATGGTCATGTTTTTGGAGGCCAGGATTTTAGTTTCTAACAAGCTTGATTAAGCTCTAATCCCCCGTGGTTCTTAAGATTATTCAACATCAATTCTTTTTAATTTAATAAAGTTTGGATGAAATACTTCAAACCTGTAACTCTTCATGGTTGCATACAAGCATTCCCAACTTATTTGAAAGTTGCTTAGCTGTAGCTTTCCAGATTTCCTGGGTATTTTTTTTTACTTAGAAATGTTTTTATAGCATTTATTTTTGTCAAAATTTTATTGACTAATAGATAAAATTCAGAAAATGACAATGATTTGGGAAAGAAAACATTTATATCAGTTTACAGATTTGAGGTGCAGTGTTATGATGCAGAAAGTACTGTCAGAAGCGAAGCTGACTCCCAACATTACATGAGCAGGATATAAATAGCAGAAGTGAGAGCAGGGAGTGGGCCAGATTATAGACCCTCATGGCTTCTCCCCTAGACTGTTTCAAGTGAGAGGTGTCTAGCTAGAGTTCGAGCCTAGGCTCTAAAAACTGATTGGTCAGGATATAGGATTCCAGTTCATGATGGCGGACTAGAAGCCACACAGTGTCCCCAGGGGAACAGAGGTTAGGGTTTTTAGCTGTGTTAGAGGCTGTGGAAGCAAGCAATAGCCAGGTCCTTGACTCCGGTCGCCTTCCAGCAACAGAGTCTTCTGACTGAAACCTGAATCTATCTCAAGGACGCACCAGAGACAGTGAGTGCAAAAACCCAGCTGGCAGTACCTGCTCCTGTGGGCTGAGCCGCTCACTTCCCCGTGGCTGAGCCGCTCGCCTTCCCGTGGCTTCCTGGTCCGGGCCACTCCAGTTCCCCCCAATCCTGGGTTCGAGCCGCTCCCGATTCCACGGCTCCCAGTCCGGATCCTGCGGCTTCCCGGTCCAGGCCACTCCTACTCCCGGTCCGGGCCACTCCAGTTCTCGCCGATCCCGGGTTCGAGCTTATCCCGTTCTTGCCGATCCCAGGTTCGAGCCGATCCCATTCCCGCCAATCTTGGGTTCAAGCTGCTCCTGTTCTCGCTGATCCCAGGTTCGAGCCAATCCCGTTTCCGCCGATCCCGGGTTCGAGCCGCTCCTGTTCCGGCCGATCCCGGGTTCGAGCCGCTCGTGTTCCCGCTACTCCCGGAGCCAAGGGGCACGGGCTCCTAGATGGGCCTGAGCCGCCATGCTTCCAGCCACACCCTCTTCTCACCAGGCCCCAAGCCGCCAGGACTTCCAGCTGTCCCACTCCCCTGCTGCCCGAGCTGCCCCCCCCCCAGCTGCTGGGGCTCCTAACCTCCAACTCAGACAGGAGCTGAGCTGCCTGGGTTCCAGGCCGCCACCCAGGCACCCAAGATTCCAGCTGACCCCTCCAGGGACCTAACCACCCAGCTTGCAGCCGTACCCCCTTCCCCCTGGGCCCCGAGCTGCCCGGGCTCATAGCCACCAACCCGGGTTCCAAACCACCCAGGATTCCATCTGCCCCCTGGGGCCTGAGCCACCCAGGATTCCAACTGCCACCCGGAGGGCCAAGTCGCCAGGGATTCCAGCCCCCACCCCGGGGCCATAGCTGCCTGGGCTTCCAATCGCTGCCCCAGGGCCCAAAACACCTGGGCTCCGCTTCCAACCCCCGAGCCGGGGTCCGAGCTTCCCTTTCCAGCACTCAGATATCTCATAGGCATCCCACCAAACACCTCAAGTGGAATCAAAATGGGCAGACCTCGAAGTAAGAATATTAAAACAGCTGAGTAAACCACACCAAATGACATCAACAACACAACTAAAGGGAGCGAACAGAGGCAGGCCCAGGAAGACACAAACCCTGACCATACTGGCACAGATCCTAAGGAGAACTTAATATTAGTCATGCAAGAAAAAATGGACCAACATATTGAAAGGGTACAAAGTCAGCTGATTAGCTTTGCCACCAGGCTAAATATAATGGAGGAGAACCAAATGGATGTCAGAAGAGACATATCAGAACTAAAGGCAAGCCAGCAAACTGAAGGTATCAAAAACCAGCTTTCCAAATTAACTGAAGACATCTGTAAATATAAGAATGACTGTCAGGAAGAAATAATGAAATCAAACATAGAAATGAAATCACATCTCAACAGCATGATAGAAGCAACCCAAAAAGAAGTTGCAGAAAACAAAAACCATATTGAGATAATAAGAACATCCCTAGAATCTCTTACCAATAGGATTAATCGCTGGGAAAACAGAACCTCAGATATGGAAAACAGAACAGAGGAGAATTCGAGAGAAATCAGAACTCTGACAAAATTCAAAAGAACAAGTGAACAAGACTCAAGGGAAATGTGGAACACAATAAAAAGACCTAATCTCAGGATCATGGGTATCCCAGAAGAAGAAGAAAACCAAACTAGGGGCATTGAAAATATTTTCAAAAGAATCATTCAGGAAAACTTCCCATACTTGGCGAGAGATAATCCTGTACAGCTGAGAGAGATACGGAGGACCCCAAACAAATTGGATCAAAGGAGGAACACTCCAAGACATATCTTAGTTACAATGCCAAACATTGAGGAAAAAGAGAGAGTCCTCAGAGCAACGAGAGAAAAGAAACTCACATATAAAGGAAAACCCATCAGAATCACTTCAGACTTCTCCATAGAAACTTTAAAAGCCAGGAGAGATTGGAACAAAGTGATTCTAGGCCTAAAGAAGAATGGATTCCAACCTAGACTCCTCTACCCAGCAAAGTTATCCATCATAATTGATGGAGGAATTAAAGTATTCCACAAGACTAATAAGCTTTACAATTACTTGAGCACAAAGCCAAACCTTCAAAAGATACTACATGAGATATCCCATGCAGACGAAACAAACAACCGACCCCAGGAAAGGAACAGAGAACAAGCAAGGTAACACAAAAGAGATTGCAACAACAGCTCAGATACCAACCTCCGTATTCTCTACAACATGGCAAACCTCACAGTAATAACTTTGAATGTAAATGGACTCAACTCTCCTATAAAAAGACACAGGATAGCAGGTTGGATCAGGAAAATTGACCCTTCCATCTATTACCTTCAAGAAACACACCTTATTACTAAAGATAGTAACCCACTGAGAGTAAAAAGGTGGAAAACAATTTACCAGGCATGTGGGAAAAAAAAAGCAGGTGTGGATACTCTAATATCCAACAAAATAGACTTTAAACCAACAGCAATAAAAAAAGGGGAGGATGGCCACTTCCTACTTGTCAAGGGAACAATACAAGACATCACTATACTAAATATGTATGCACCAAATGCAAAGGCCCCTCAGTTCATTAGGCATAAATTACTCAAAAATAAAGCAGATATAGATGCCAACACCACCATAGTAGGAGACTTTAACACTCCACTGTCATCCCTAGACAGATCGTACAAACAACAGACGAGCAGGGAAATTAAGCTGCTAAATGGCACCATAGATAAACTTGGGATAACAGACATCTACAGAACATCCCACCCCAAGGACACAGAGTACACATTCTTCTCAGCAGCACATGGGACTTTCTCCAAAATTGACCATACATTAGGCCATAAATCATGCCTCAGCAGATTCAGAAAGATCAATGTCATCCCCTGCATTGTATCAGATCACAACGCATTAAAGCTAGAAATTAACAATGGGAGAGGATCCAAAAAATTCAACAGATATTGGCGACTGAACCACTCGATCCTAAACAATGAATGGGTCAAACAAGAAATCAGACAGGAAATCCAGAACTTCATAGAAACAAATGTTAACGAGGACACAACCTTTCAGAACTTGTGGGACACAATGAAGGCAGTTCTAAGGGGGAAATTCATTTCACTAAGTGCCTTCATAACAAAGACATAGAGGTCTCAAATCAACCAACTATCCTCTCACCTAAGGTTGTTAGAACAGATGGAAAAATCTAACCCTAGGAGCTCGAGACGCAAGGAAATAATTAAATCAGAGCTGAGATTAATGAATTGGAAACAAAGAAAACAATTGAAAAATAGACAAATCAGAGTTGGTTCTTTGAAAAAGTCAATAAGATCGACAAACCCCTGGCCAACTTAATCAAATGAAAAACTGAGAAGGGCCAAATTAACAAAATCAAAAATGACAAAGGTGAAATCACAACTGATCTTGATGATATTGGAAGAATCATCAGTTCATACTTCCAAAACCTCTACTTCACAAAATTAGAGAACCTGGATGAAATGGATAAATTCCTGGACACCTACCAACTTCCAAAGCTCAGACCAGAGCAGACAAAGATCCTAAACAACCTAATAACAATCACAGAGATTGAATTTGTAATCAAGAACCTCCCGAAATGGAAAAGTCCAGGTCCAGATGGTTTCTCAGCTGAAATCTACCAAACCTTCATCATAGAACTGAAACGTCTTCTTTTGAAGCTTGTCAGGCACAAAGAAAAAGAGGGTAGGCTCCCAATCTCCTTTTATGAAGCTACCATTTCCCTAATTCCAAAACCAGGCAAGGATGTAGCGAAAAAAGAAAACTACAGACCCATATCCCTGATGAACTTGGATGCAAAAATCCTAAAAAAGTCCTAGCAAACCGAATACAAACCCACATCAAGTCTATAATTCACCCTGACCAAGTTGGCTTCATCCCAGGGATGCAGGGTTGGTTCAACATACGAAAGTCAATAAACATAATTCACCATATTAACAAACTCACCAGCAAAAACCACATCGTATCTCAATTGATGCTGAGAAGGCTTTTGACAAAATTCAACACCACTTCATGTTCAAAACCCTGGAAAGAATAGGCATAGATGGTCTATACCTTAACATGATAAAAGCAATATACAGATCTCCTAAAGCACAAATCATCCTCAATGGAGAAAGACTCAAGGAGTTCCCACTTAACTCAGGAACAAGACAAGGGTGTCCACTCTCACCACTTCTATTTAACATAGTGCTTGAAGTTCTAGCCCAAGTGATAAGACAGGAGAACAGCATAAAAGGGATACAAATTGGAAAGGAAGAAGTCAAACTTTCCCTCTTTGCAGATGACATGATCTTATATATATCAGATTCAAAGAACAGTATCAGCAAACTCCTGAAGGTGATCAATGCCTTCACAGAGTGGCAGGCCACAAAATTAATACACAAAAATCAGTAGCCTTTCTACATACAGAAGACAAACAATCAGAAAAAGACATCAGAGAATCTGCCAGATTCTCTATATCCTCAAACAAAATCAAATACTTGGGAATATCACTAACCAAGGTAGTGAAAGACTTATTTAAGGAAAACATTGAAACACTCAAGAGGGAAATAGAGGAGGATGTGACAAGATGGAAAGACATTCCATGCTCATGGATAGGGAGAATCAATATAATAAAAATGGCAATCCTGCCAAAAGCAATCTACAGATTCAACGCAATGCCAATAAAAATCCCAACCTCCTTCTTCACGGACATAGATAAAATAATCTCCAAATTTATTTGGTAGGGTAAGAGACCTTGAATAGCTAAAACTATTCTGAGTAAAAAAAAAAAAACTATGCAGGAGGTATCACCATACCTGACTTTAAAACATACTACAAAGCCATAGTAACTAAAACAGCATGGTATTGGCGGAAAAATAAACAGTCTGACCAGTGGAATAGAATTGAAGACCCAGCCTTTAATGCAAGTAACTTCAGCTTCTTAATCTTTGACAAGGGTGCCAGCAATGTAAGCTGGGATAAAGACAGCTTGTTCAACAAATGCTGCTGGACAAATTGGATAAACACATGTAAAAAAATGAAAATAGATCCACTCCTTTCACCATGCACACAGATCAACTCCAAATGGACCAAAGACCTCAATATCAAGCCTGTAACCCTGAACACCTTGAAAGAAATGGGACCTGATCAGGCTCAAAAGCTTCTGCACAGAAAAAAACACCGTTCTCAAAGTCAATAGACCCCCTTCAAACTGGGAGATGATTTTTGCCAGCTACAACTCAGACAGAGGCCTAATATCCAGAACCTACAGAGAACTCAAAAAAATTAATAACAAAAAAGCAAACTGCCCCCTCACAAAATGGGGCACTGATCTCAACAGAGAATTCACAGAGGAGGAAACACAAAAGGCCTTTTCTCACCTGAGAAAGTGCTCAACATCCTTAAGAATCAGGGAAATGCAAATCAAAACGACAATGAACTACCACCTTACTCCTGTCAGAATGGCAATCATAAAGAAAACCAACAACAATCGTTGCTGGCGAGGATGCGGGGAAAAAGGAACCCTCATTCACTGCTGGTGGGATTGCAAACTTGTTTAACCGCTATGGAAAGCAGTGTGGAGACTTCTGAGCAGAATGGACATAATCCTTCCAATGGACCCAGTTATCCCTCTACTAGGCATCTATCCACAAGATGTCACATGTTGACGCAGAAACATTTGTACAACTATATTTATAGCAGCTCAATTCATAATAGCCAAGAATTGGAATCAGCCCAAATGCCCATCCATGGAGGAATGGACAGAGAAACTGTGGTATATTTATACGATGGAATTTTACTCAGCTGAAAGGAAAAATGAAATATCGAAATTTAGGAAAAAATGGTCTGACTTTGAGCAGATCTT
>PVHP010032286.1:0-20430 GCA_004024765.1 Zapus hudsonius | reverse complement strand
CAATGTATCTAATTATGGATAATAAAGTTATTTTTCAAGCACGAAATAACTTCTCCCCTCACCTATTTCAAAGCAGCTGTTGCTTGCCTCCAGGTAGCACATGCGGTCCTGAGGCCGCCTCTGTCAGCACACACGCTCAGCTCCCATTCCTTGGTCTGGCCAGCTGCGTCGCCCCAAGAGGTCGTGCCAGGGCTTGTTGGACCATTACACCTTCTCCTCTTTGGCTATTACACAAGACCTGCCATGAATACTAGCTTTTAAAAATATTTCATTTATTTGAGACAGAGAGAGAGAGAGAGAGAGAGAGAGAGAGAGAGAGAGAGAGAGAGAGAGAGAGAAAATGGGTGTGCCAGGGCCTCCAGCCACTGTAAACGAACTCCAGACACATGTACCACCTTGTGCATCTGGCTTTATGTGGGAATTGAACTGGGGTCCTTCTGCTCTGCAGGCAAATGCTTTAACCACTAAGCCATCTCTCTAGCCCATGAACACTGGCTTTTGAGGGGGTGTGTCTTCCTTTTGTTCTTGTCTAGGTAACTAACTAGAAGTGACATGGTAACATGGTGTCATGGTTATGTTTCACCTTCCCCACATCCTTGTGCCAATCCAGATGCTGGCACCGCTTCGTGCATCTGGCTTTACGTGGGTACCCGGAACTCATATCTGGGTCGTTAAGCTTTGCAGGCAAGCGCCTTAATTTCAGAGCCATCTCTCCAGCCTCCACTCTGTCATTTTGATTACTCCTGGGAGGCTCAGTGGAGGGGGAGGGAAGATCCTGGAGTCAGCTGTCTGTGAGGGGGACTTGTCCTGGCACCCAAGCAACTAATTTCAGCATTCAATCAACATTTTCATTCTGTTCAGGGCTAGGAATAGAGCTCAGAGAAGCTCTATGTGTGAATGTGTGAGTGAATGTGCCGGGGAAGGAACATGCCATTCAGCTATATCATTCATGACCCCAAGATTCACTCATGGATTTATGGATTTTTTTTGCCTTTAACTTGTGTCATTTTAGCTAGAGAGATCATTTTATGTATGTGTTGCCTATTTATACTTACTTCTTGGTGAAATACCTATTTATTTATAATATTTTCCATTGTTTTCACCAGAGACTATTTTTTTCTTTATTGACTTACAAAAATTCTAGGGATGTTTCTTAGAGTCTCAAAACGTTCCCAAAATTCTTCCTAGAGTCAAAATTGACTTCTGCTCGTGGTCGTCTGACTCATCAGAACCAACAGACTTTTTCACTTTAATTCTTCAGTCTGAAGACCTGGTTGTTTGGCTTGGTGTGTGCAGAGAAGCAGGCCCCAGAAGAGCTCGGTGCTCCACAGAGACAGCAAAGCCAGGCCTAACAAGTGCAGGTTTTTGTTCTTTAATTTTGGTGTGTGTGGGGAGGGAAAGAAGCAGAGTGGGTGGTGGCCAGCAGACAGTGCTGTCTGCTCCCTGTTGAGGCACACCCAGGAATCCTGGCTCCAGGCCTCATCGCAGAGCAGGCTTGAGCCTGGAAGTCAGCCAGGAACCTAACACCTACAACTTGTTGGAACAGAAAACCCAAGACCAAGCAAAGCAAAAGAAAAAAACAAAACAAAACAAAACAAAAAAACCTTAAACCAAACCAAATAACAAAGCAAAACAAGCAAGGACAAGATCTAAACTAACTAACCGTCTGAAGTCTCCCAGCAATACCACAGGGTCCTTCCCAGTTGGCACGTGCTTCTGCATTTTTAGTTGTTTCCCTTTTGGCAACAGCAGGGAAACTTGGCTCCAGGAAAACACTTACTGGATCTTTCTGTCAACAACACTGAAGTCACTCCATCACCGAGCTCCGCTCCATAGATCAGGATCCCTGGAAATGTCAGCGCTTTGGCCAGGGGTGAAGCGTAGCCTCCATGGACACCTGCGCGCTGCTGGAGCCGGATAGGTTCATGGATGTTGGTTTCCCCGTGGGAATGCCACATTAGCCTGTGTTTCTACCTAGAGTGTGTGTTTGTGTGTGGGGGGGCATGGTGTCCACACCCCAGGGTGCTGTCCATGTAATTTGGGGCCTGTTTATACACCCACGATGCTCTGAGACCCTGAAAAAGAGGCCGGAAGATCCAGGATTGACAAGTGTGACTCACCAACAAGGGCAATGTCCTGGGCAGCAGCCAGATTGGACAGATGTCTGCATGGAAAGGTGACGGATTAAAGTGCGTGAAAATGTTAGCTCACTTCCTGAGACAGGGCCCAGGTACAGGCCCCAGAGTCCCACAGACCAGTCTAATGAGTCTAATGGCTTTGTATATTCAGTGTGCTGGGAAACCATGCAGAGAATTTCATCCACGCTACCACGATGGCTCTCACTCTGTGACTGTGGACAGGCCCAGCTGGGTCCAGGCATTTTGCTTCTAAGAAGACATGTCCAGCCTCAGAGCAGTCCTACAATTTCTTTTGTGTTTTTGAGAACTCTCCTTTTTATGAAGCTCTTGCTCATATCAGAGTGTCACTCCAAAGGCTGCCTTCTGGGCTGGGCTGAGTGTTCTTGTCCCATTTGTTGGAAACTGCTGTGAACAGAGAGCCCAATGACTGACAGACACCAGACACACTGAGTCATTCTGCAGCTCTGTGGCTTTGGGCAAATGCTTGAATTGAACTTCTGTCCTCCATGTAGGATGGCCGCTCTGGTCTGAGAGCTCTGTCCAGGAAGCTGTCACACAGAGTTTGGCATTTCCAGGCCAGGCCTTTGGTCTTTCATCTCTTCCAAGCCAGGATTGACGCTCAAGAACCCCAAGTCTGTCCCAGCTCTGCAGGACACACGAGGGCGGTGGGCCAGGCTGAGTCTTCTCTTTCCTGGAAGACCAGATAGGACAGAGGCAAGAAGACACCGCCGGCCAAACAAACACACGAGGCAGGAGTCTCCAGCTGACTTATCAAGTCACCGGATATTAGGAATGGTTGTTTCAGGGCACTAGGTTCGGGGGTAATGTCACCCAGAAATGACCGAGTAGGGCAGACAGTGACATGCAGGTGTCCCTAGGCTCAGCTCTGTAATTTCTGGGCACAATATCTGTACAGGCCCTTATCCAAAAAGCAAGAGACAGTAAACACTAAAGCGATTTAAGCAGGAAGCTGGTTGTTTCTCCACTTTCTCTCTCTCAACTTGCCGTGTTCTTATTTGCTATTTAAAGTCATTCTAAGTGAAGAAAATTTAGTTATAGATTGCTAGTGTGAATTTTACCATGCATCTTTAAATAGAATTGGCTTTGCCAGTTTAAATATCAACGCAAGTTCATTTGACTAGCGTATACATCAGCAAAATTCGACTCAGGGCGGCGAGGTGTTTGGGGCTAAGGCTTGATGTGAAGGTATGCTGTGCTGTCCTGTCCCCTTCATTCCGTCGTGAATTGTTAGAAGGAACTGGAATGTACCCTTTTTCTGTAACTACTTAGCATGCTTTTCTTTATTTTGGATGTCTGCGTGTGCGCGCCTGGAGAGGCTCAGGAGGGCTCCACTTTACTTCGTGAGACAAGGCTTCACACTCAACCCAGAATTCTCCCCTTCCGCTAGATGGGCTGAGCAGCGAGTCCCAGGGATCCTGTCTCCTCTCCTCCGTGCTGGTCACCAGGCTTGGCTTTTCTGTGGGTGCCGAGGGTCTGAACTCAGGGCTTCATGATTGGTAGTAAGCACTTTACCCATGGAGCCATCTTCTCAGCAGAATATATCAATTCTTTAGTGGAAAGTAAATTGACACATTTTACCTAAATGAATCTAATGCCTTTGACTAATGTCTCTATCTTCATTGAGAAGAAAGTGGAGATGTTTGAGCAGGGAAGTTAGGGAGATCTTTTCTGAATGAGCTCGTTGCATGCAGTGTAAAGCTGTGGAGGATTTCTACTGCTGGTCTCTGTCACATGGGAGGGCGCTGGGATGAACTTTCCGGAAACAGCCCACGAGCTCATTTACATATGGAAGCTGAAAATATCCAGCCCGCACCAGTGGAGAGTACATGGGTGATGTGCAGGATATGGGGACTAGAAACGCCAAAGTCAAGGGTGAGCTCAGCATGACACCTGTTACTTGGGGCCATAGATGGCGTACTTGCAATGCCCAAGTGCATCCTACATGCTCTTAACTGGTCTTGCTACAAAAATGTGAGGTATGCTTCTATCCAATCGCGCCTCTAGATGCATATGTAAATAGCATATATACGGATGTAGACAATGGCAATATACACATTATGACATTGGCAATGATGCCGTCATAAAGTTGGGTAAGTTGAAGTCCCTTTGAGATAGGGAAAGGAGAGGAAAAATTAAGTAGAAGAGAAAACTTAAAATATACAGGGAAGTGTCTGAGGAAGAGTGCTGAGAAAGAAGGGTGGTGACGTGCTCTTGCCAACAAGCTGTCAGGAAGTGAGGCGGGATGGCTTCCGACTGCCCACAAGGTCTTGAACAAGGAACACTTACATGACAGGAGAGCGCCACACCAAGCAGACCGTTTCCTTGGGATAAATAAATAAATCCAGCCCACAGGAGAGTGAGCAACTAACGCTCCTGCAAGGACCCTGCGAAGCCCGAGGGATGCTGGGGAGCTCCAGACGAAAGGCCGCTCTGTCCAAGTCAGACCCGTAGCCTGTGGGAATGATGGATGGGTTTCTTGGGAATTTCCCTGTGGCTTCCATGTGGTGCTCCCTGGGCTTCTGGACAGCTCTCTGGACAGCGTTCCTGGACCTTCCCTTCTGCTCAGGCCAATGTACTCGATGAGTTCTGAGTGATCATCACTCATAGTTTGAAGTACCTTAGGGGGAGGGACTTTGCCCTCTACTCTGATTGGCTGAGAGATCTTCTTAGTGGAAAGGAGCCCATAGCTGGAATTGGGAACCAAGTCAGTTGGTTCTATGGATGGAGACCTAGACTATGGACTCCAACGAGTGTGTACAGATTCCTGCTGCTTCTGTGCTGGGGTGGAGGCTGCTGACATCCCAGGGAAAGAGGCCAGCAACCAAGGGGAGGCAGGGAAGTGTGCAGATGGAGACAGAGCAAGAGAGAAATCCCCGGCATCACTGGACCTGCAGGATTCCTCCTGGCCCAATCCATCTCTATTGTGGTGGTCTAGCTGTAAAAGTCAACAAGTCCTCATTTTCTCTCTCTCTCTCTCTCTCTCTCTCTCTCTCTCTCTCTCTCTCTTCCCCTCTCTGCTTCTCATCATTTGGCATTTGAGTTGAATTTCCATCTCCAGCCACTGAAAGTAATTTGAAAAACACTTATATCTTGTTGCAAAAGCTGAAAATACAGCTCGAGGGAGATCCTGACAGGAAGAAATATTAGCTGAGTCTATTTCCTCTTTTCGGGGCTCACTTCCTCTTTTTCAGTAGGCATGACAACCTCGACAGTTTCTCTCCCTCAAGATGGCGTACTTCCCTCATTTCATCCGACTCGAGCTTCTCACAGATCTTTGTTCATAAGAGTCAGAAACAGATGTGTATGAGTGCTCCAGGCACCTAACAACCTAGTGCTAGCTCAACAAATAATACAGGCACCATGACCACGCTGATATCTGTCGCCTATGGCCAGTCATCTCCCAGAAGAGTGTGGCCTTGATGGGGGCTTGGCCAACTTGGGAAGCACACGCCTGCTCAGAGGGCGTAGGGCACAAGAGATTATGACCATCGGGTTCAGGGAAGAGGTGCTGAGGGCTGCACCCCCCCTCCCGGGGCTGTTGTGTCTAAGGAGTGAAAGCTCCATGGCCCCAGAGCGCTGGTTTTGGAGAGGCTCTGGAGGTGCCTGGAGGGGACATGGGAGCCCCAAGCCCCTTCCTGACACCTCTGACCGCTCAGCCGTCTTTCTTGCTAAAGTAAATGCAGGTGCTCCCCTGATGCCCCAGGAGGGGTGGTGGGGACTTCTGTTGACAGCCAGTAACATTCTGGGGCTGGAGGCTGGGGCATGACGTCAGGTGTAAAGGGACAGACTTAGGGGCCGAGCCCTGCCCTGTGGGGTCTGATACTGCCTCCAGGTAGACAATGCCAGATCCAGTGTAAGTTTAGCACACTCGCTGGAGTCACGTATTTTGATGACCAGAAGTGGTCCATCATGCATAGAAGAAAACAGTTTGATTTTCCTACAGCAATTACGTGTGTGCATATTTGTGTGTATATACAGGCATTGGACATCTTTACTAATGTCTGAGTGCCTTCTGAATCACTTATAATTGTAAATGTTATTTCCCCGCTTGTGTGGCTGGTAGTAAGCATATGTAAAACTGCATAGACTTCCTACAGGTCCCAAGGCCTTGGCTGTGACAGTTTCTTTGTAACTGCGTCGGGGAGGTAGGAAAACACAGTCCTGCCCTCTGCAAACGCAGGCTGTTTACTCCTCTCTCACTACCGTTTGCTTTTTTAATTTTTTTTTTGCATTTTGTACTGATTTTTTATCTTCTTATTCCAATGCCGGTGGTGGAATGGCGATGTCACATTCCTGTTTTCTCCCCAGTGTCAGTGAAAACATTTCATGATGACAGCTATGGAGGTTCCTCACTGGGTGGGTAAAAACCGTTTCCTGGGGTTGGGGGATGTTCAGTCACCGGCTGTGGGGTCATGAGCCTGTCGGCCCAGCTCTGGGGAGGCAGGATCCCCAGGGCTCACTGGCTGGAGGGCCCAGGCAAATTGGTGAGCTCCGGGTTCAGAGAGAGCCTGTCTCAAAAAATTACGGTGGAGAGTGGTTGAGGAGACACCGAGGCCAACCTCTGGCCTCCGCACGCATGCACCTCTCCACACAGATACACCACCCACACATACATACACACATCCGTGTGCACATCCCCCACGTACACAGGCAAGACAAACAAGTAAAAAATACCCCAGTTCCTTATTTTTAAATATAACTTCAGGAGCTCTGAAGGTCTGTTTTCATTTTAAGGCATTTAAAAATGACAAAGTCTGCTGGGCGTGGTGGCGCACACCTTTAGTCCCAGCACTCAGGAGGCATGTAAGAGGATCGCCATGAGTTCGAGGCCACCCTGAGACTATATAGTGAATTCCAGGTCAATCTGGACTAGAGTGAGACCCTACCTCGGAAAACCTAAATAAATGAATTAATAACAAAGTCAAAGTTATTATTTTAAGAATTGATAAACTATGTGCTGCTTTCTAAAAACTGATTTGTTTAATCCTGAAGTAAGTTGGGTTAGACTTTATCTTTTACAGTAAAGGAAACTGAGGCTTGTGTTGATGGAGAACTTTCCCAAAATCTGATGTCCAGGCATCTGGCCAAGATCATAGGCTGCGCTGGCCCTGTGCCCCAGGCCCAGGGTGTCTGTCACCCCTGGTCCCCTCTGTCCTCACCGTGAATCTAGACAGGGGAACTGTTCTTCAGCAGGATGGGCTGAGAGAGGAGAGCAGGGGACCGTGGAGTAGCTTAGTAAGAACATGTTTCTTTCTTCCTATGCTGAAGAGGTATAAGTTGACTGAAAATGCCTCAAAATATTTAAGAAAATATAATTTTATTTGTTTTTGATAAAGGGTCTCATACAGCCCAGTCTGGCCTTGAACTTGCTATGTGACTTCGTGTGTATGTGTGTGTGTGTGTTGTAGGTACATGTCTACATATTTGTATTGTGTACATGCATGTGCCATGTGTGCGTACAAGTGTGTGGAGGTCAGGGGTAATCACTCTCCAACTTGTTTTTTGACACAATCGTGTGAGCCCTGCACCTGCTAGGGCTTGTTTATTCAGGGGTTTCATGCTCTGCAGTCTTATGAAAACACCCTTGTTCGGTTTCAGTCACAGCCCTGGGAGAGCGACAAGGGGAACCAGCCGCCCAGCAGGTGCGGGAGGATGTGAGAGCCCCTCGGGGGCCCATGGTCACATACTCCTCTTCAGCCTGGGTGCTGAGAAGTCTTGCTAGGCACATGGCCATGTCTAACAACTACTTGAGAAAGAATGAATGGAGAATGGACTTTTCAGTTAATAAGTGGCCAGCCGAATGCCCCTCTCCCAGAACCACTGCTCCTCAATCTAACTGCTATGCTGTATTAAAATTTCTCCTGAACTGAAAACCATCCTGAATCCACAATGCATTTTTTTGGAATTGACCCTGGATTGATTTGTGTTGATGTGCTCTGCTGAGGCAAAAAGTGGACATGGACTATTTCCTTTCATACAAGGAAATGGAGTTGATTAGCCGAAGAGTCCTGGCCAGGTTTCATTTGGGATGGACACTAACTAGCCAGGGAAACTCCTCAGAGGCCAGGACACACCGGGGAGAGTGGAGGCACGGTTTTGGAAATGGTCCCTTCTCCATTTCTCAGCAGACATGTGACCTTGGGCCCCCTGACCAAGGCTTCCAGCGTTCATCTGGCATCTTGAAGGAAGAAGGAAGTTGAAGTCAGGACAATCAATGTGTGTAGGAATGTGAAGGGTCACTTTCATGCAATTTCTTTTATTTTTGCGTACGTCCGTGTATGTACGTGCACTGCTCGTAGGCTTGTGGACCTCCATGTGTGTGCAGGCATGTGCGTGTGTGTGAGTGCATGTGGAGGCGCTCAGCTGTTATTCCTCAGGCACATCACCCACCGCCAATGAGATAAGTTCTGTCACTGATCTAGAGCTCGTCAACTAGGCTAGACTGGCTGGCCATTGCCTTCCAGGGGTCCTCCCGTCTCTGTCTCCACAGTGCCGCCACGACAGCAGGCACAGGCCACTATGCCAGCATTTTTACGTGGGTTCTGAGGACTGAACTCAGGTCCTCATGCTTGCCCTGTTGACTGACATTTTCTTGTTTAACCTTTGAATATCTTTGTGGATCACAGAAAGCGTGCTTGATGGAAAATGAGTGATTCAGGCTGGGCAATGGCTCAGTCAACAAAGTGCTTGCTGCACAGCATCAGGACTGGGTTTGGATCCCCGTACAAGATGCTGGCAGGTGCTGCCACCCCTGAGGGAGCACAGCTTGAGAATCAGACAGGCGCTGCTCTAGGGCAGGCTGGCTCTGGGCAGCAAGAGATCATTTTTCAAAGCCTGAAGGAATGAAGTGGCGAGGGGCCGAGGAGAAAGGCTTCCTGGGCCAGCTTCTGGCCTCCACACTCCAACAGGCTTAGGGTTAGGGTCAGCTTCACCTGAACATACGCACGTGTGCATACACACAAGGACTTGCACACATACATGCATGCAAGCCACACACTCATTCACTGGCCAAGAAAGGCTTTCCCTGCCTGACCTGACTTTGCACATCCAGCAGAGGGCAGTGTCTGCTCGCTGAGTCTCCCTTCCTTGGGAACTGGGACCATTTAAAGCTTCTGGCAAAATCCAGTCTCAGCTGGAAGGACCAATCTTCTGGAGAGGAGGTTTAGAATGCAAAGCAACAGATTCCAATGAAATCCCCTCTCGGCAGGGTCGGCTGGGTCTCTTGTTCCTTGGAAGGCATTAGCAGAGTTCTCGTTTTATCTCATGTGTGAAGAGAACTAATAAAGGTTCAGTGTGGTCCCTCACCTCTATTTATGGCAGTTATTAACTCTCCTGCGACAGAAGCTGTTTCAGCCTTGCAGCTAAATGACAGCCCAGTGCCACCTCGTTACCAGGCATTAGGCATGGCCACATGCCCTGGAGAATGTGTGTTTTTAACCCCCTCCCCTCCACCCTTTTTCTTTATGGCCGCGGGCTGTGAGGGTTCACCATAGGGAATCACTTGAGTGGCTTCTTCATTGCTACACACCTTCATCCGGCTTCTGACCCGTGACTATCTACCTTCCACGTCACTGGAGGCCTCCATCGAGTCTTGCCATGCTGTAGTAAGTCAATCCTGCGGAACACTCAGCATTTACGATCGGAAGCAATTCACAAAAGATACAGGTCAGGGCCGGCCCCATGGCTCAGTGGAGCAGCCTGTGCTGTGCAAGGGTGAGGTCCCAAGCTGGGAAGCAGGTAAAGCTCTACACTGTGCTTTGAGCATCTGTAGTCCCAGCATGCCTAGGGCAGAAGGGAGCCAGATATAGAAGCCCTGGGAGCTATCGCTTGACTAATCCAGCAGTGCATGACAGACCCTGCGGGCCTCAAGGTGGAAGGCAAGAACAGACGCTCAAAGTTGTCCTGTCACCGCAACACATGCCCTGTGGCTCATACATGCATATGAACATGACCAACATGGCTTGCACACATCACACACACATACATCACACACACATCACACATCACATGCACACATCAAGAATAAAGAGAATAAAAGAAGATACAGGATCAAGTCTGAGCACATATGGACTGGATGTTTTAGAAGTAGGTTTTTCACATGAATGCATTAACTCCTCAAACTAAGCGACCAGGATCACCCACTGCACCCTTGGCAGGTGGGAAATGCCTCAGGGTACTCAGCCAGGATCAGGGTACTCAGCCGCATGCAGGTGCCCACAGAACTGCTGAATGGCAACACGAGGGGGAGTCAGTGCCAGACAGTCTGGAGTGCTTTATCTCGCCCCCTTCCCAGGGTTAGCAAATCCTCTGGGAGGCTTATTTTAGCACACCCAGGGAATCTTAAGGAGAGAACACGCTTTCCTATGAGGGAGTCTGAAACATCCAGCCAGGCTTGGCATGCCTGCAGCTGATTAAAGTAACCATGGCACCGGTGGACTAACTCTGACGGGCTGGCTGTCCCCCTGCAAACAGAAATGCCTATCAACTCGAGGAAGGAAGGGTATGTTTGGCTCACAATTCCAGGGTCTAGTCTATTACCATGGGGAAGTTATGGCGGCAGAAGCACGAGACAGCTAGTCACATCGCAACAGCGGTCAGGAAACAGAGCGGAATGCTACTGCTTCACTCACCATCTCATTTTTATTCTGTCAGAACCACGATCCACGAATGGATTGCTACAATGAACCCAACTCTGTGGTTTTTGTTTTGTTTTTCTCTGGCACTAATTTTCAGGGGAAATATGAAAGTTCTTGGAACTCTGGACTGGAGAACCCTTACAGTGCTGGAAATAGAATTTGATTGATCATTCTGACAAGAGTCTGGAAGTCCTAAATGCAGAGAGAACTGTGGACTGTGGTGCTTGGCGTATTAAGTTTTGGAAGGGAAAGGAGGAGCTTCATCAGGACTGAGTCCTATGCAAAGTTGAATTTAAAAGCAATGGGCTGGCCATGCGGTGCACTGCTTTAATCCCAGCACTCGGGAGACAGAGACAGGAGGATCACTGTGAGTAGAAGACCACCCTGAGACTACAGAGTGAGTTCCATATTACCCTGGGCTCGAGTGGGACCCTAACTCAAAAAACAAAAAACAAATAATAAATGGAATAAGTAATGGACTGGTGTGTTTGGCAAGGAAAGTTCAGCAGGCCTGGGTGCTGGGTGCAGAGTTTGCAACAGCTTCAGCTGTAACTATTTAGGAGATTTTCACTATTGAGGATGGGCCACTCATAGTGCTGACTCGTCTGAAAGGAAATGTTGGCAGAGTTGCTCCTCAAAGCCGGCTTTATCCCCCCTGGATACAAATGTGGCAGCCCGCCTTGTTCTGGTTTGGGGAGTATGAAAGAGGCCACCAGCCCTTTGGTAAGTTCTACCTGAGGGTGGCCATCTTGCCTCTCTGAGTCAGCTTCAGAGCTGAAGCACAGCCATATTCGTATGCTTTTTCTCTGTTAATATCTACTTTTGTCGGTTCATTTCATGGTCCCAAATAATTGAAATTAAAGAGGGTAAAGGGTAAATGCCACACTTGTGTGAAGTTTTCGTGGGGTGCAGGGGAGAGCCATACCTGTGCTAAACATTCTACAAGGCTGATTGACTGATGAGAACTTCTGTGATTGTAGAGAGCTGGACTGTTACAGGTCGGGATCCAAGTCATCTTTAGTCCTCTGAATTGCCATTTACTGCCCGCATCTGTGTGTGGCCTGCTGTCTTTGTGGCCTTCGGGTAAAGCCCCTTTGGAATGTCCAAACGAAGCCCTAGCTTCCACTAACCCCAAAGCCAAGATAGTCATCAGACAGCACTTGAGGCCTAGAAGAGCGACTTCTCAGAAACCAGCCTGCCTGCTGTCTCCACCAACGTGTGTGAAGAGTGTCTCAGCTGATGACTTTGTTCAGTCACTGAAGGAGAACGAGAGAGAGCTAGCTTCTTTGATCAGGGACTGAGGCCCAGAGAGAACCAGGAGCTGCCATGGCTCCATGACAGAACTGAGCTTGTGTCTGACAGACTGACCTACAGGGCCCCCAGCTGCCCACAGTCTAGCACTAGCATCTAGTCTGGATGGGTGCGCTGACTCTGGGATCCGCCCTCCCTTTAGACACCTGAATCTGACATTTAAGGTTGCTGTCGGCTTGCCCTTCTCTCTCTCTCTCTCTCTTCATCTTCTGAGACCCTCGGTGTGAGTTTCTTGGCTCTTACATCTCGGACCCACATGAGTTGAGCGCCTACCCCCACCCAGCAGCCTGGCTGGGTCATGGGTGGAAAAGCATAGCCCTGTCTCCTAATCTAATCTGCTTGCCTCTGATTTATAGTTGGGGTAAATTCTCATCTTTAAGCACAAATACAAACTTCCTGTGTCTCTGAACCCACCACGTGCATATTTACCCTCTGGATCTACCATGTGGGTGTTCCCACTTACTCCTGGCTTAATGGAAAGGTACATGGTGGGTGCCATGTGTGTTCCTTCTAAGCATATTTCCCTCAGCTTTCCTTCCTTCAGCTCTCTCAGCTGGCTCTCGGAGCTTCCCTCCACAGGACAGCGCACGGCGGATGCCATGTGTACCTCCTATAGCCTCCCCACGCGCTCCTGGATGCCACCTTCCACGTGCTGACAGCTCTTCCCTCGAGCCCACATGCGTGTGGCTCCTCTCTGAGCCTCTTTTTAAAGCCTCAGTTCCTCCTAAATGATGAACTACTTTCCACATACTTATGACTTTACTCCAGTTTTTCTCTAAAACGTCAATCTTTTAAAAATATTTTCCACATAAAGTGGTCTAGCCTTCCTTCTCAGATCCAAATCCCCTTTAAATAAAATCCACAATTTGCAATTTCTCCCCAAATTAACTTAATAACTCATAGCTTGTGCTTCTTGAGTCCATCTATATTAATTCTTTATTAAAGATTAGGACAGAACCCCAATTTGGGGTTCATAGATCTGGGGGACACCTCCTGAACCCCCAAATCCTGTATCATCACTATAAGCACTTCTTAAAACTGTTAGCATGTTGGAGTGTGGTGTTTCTGGACCAAGGTCACTCATATTTCATTCCAGGATGGATGTCTCTTATTTTCTGAGAACATGTTTTGGAGTTGATGCCGCCAGACACCTGACTCTTCTCTCTAGATATACATGCATGCCAGAAGCTGTAGGTGACCCAAACACACTCCTAGCCTGTGAGCTCCACCCCATTTCCTCTTGGCTGGAGGATACTCTCCTAAGTATTAGAAAGCCTCTTTTCCATCGCCTAGGATCTCCTCCCTCAGTTTTTATCCCTGTAATTCATCCCCTAAACGGCTAGGTGGAGCAAGCACTTATAAATGTCATTTGGGCTAACGCCGCCTCTCTCCATATTGTTTGGCCTAAAGGCTTCTCTACATGGTGAACAACACATTAGATCACACAGCTGTGTCTCAGCCACTCACTAGTGGCCAAATGTTCAAACTACTTTGAAACAAATTCAAGCCGTCCCTGCCCCCACTTCTCTGGGTCACTTTTCTTTGTGTGGCTTTCATACAACCCGCCTGCTGGAGAGGAGAGTATTCTTAGCCAGACTGCTTGCAGGCTGGTACACAAGCCTTGAATCACAAATGAAGCACTTAGGTTCTGCGGAAACTGATTCTCTGCAACCGGCTCTTAGCATAGCTGTTCCTACTTTCCAGCTGGCCTCTTCTGCTTAAGCTCCTTTATTATAAGTACTTACAATTCTAACAGATTTTTAAAATGCCAAACAACCTGGAACTGCTTATGGTTGCTCGTGACCACGGGTTCTGCGGTCCTGATGTCGCTCATGTTTTGTGTACTGACCCGACTAGGGGCTCCTTCTCGCCAGCTGTGGTTTTGCATTCGGAGCTTTTGGAAGTAAATTCCCAGTCAATTACATTTCTTCTAAAAATAAAAGCAACTTCTCAGTCTTCCCCGGAAGGTGGAGTAGCTCCCCAAGGAAGTGGCGGCAGGAATGACCCTTTCATAAGGAGAGTGCTTCCCTCACTCTATAGGCAGAAGGATTCTACATTATGATGGAAACAACCAGGCTGTCATTCCTATGCTATGCACATGTCACACATTGTAGCTGAGTAACTACTTCCTGTCTGCGCGTTGCTTTGACTTGAATAAGGAAATATGCACTCCTTAGGGCAGGTGCAGGGTGGGAGGAACTCGGGATAAAGTAACGGAATGATTGGCAGCTGCATGTGCATGGGGTCCTGCAATGGAATTCAGTTTGGAGTTTGGAGGAGGAAGAATCTGAGAAGCTGATGGGAGAACGCAACTCTAAAGGTCTTCGCCTCTCCTCTCCTCCTTTTCTTCCTTTCCCTCTTTTTCCTCCTCTTCCTTCTCTCCCTCCTCCTCCCTCTAATACTTGATGATGGAAAAAGCACAGCTCTCACCTCAAAGGGAATAAAAAGATAGTTTATTCTGGAGCCAAATATGAGTGACGATGGCCATAAAACACAGATTTGGGGTACCCCAAATCCCATGTTTCAGCATCTAAGCTTTTTTAAGTATTTATTTGCAAGCAGAGAGAGAGAATGAGAGTGGGAATGGGTGCATCAGGGCCTCTTGCCACTGCAAAGGAACCCCAGAATCATCCTTTACCTTACAAGGGTACTGGAGAATCGAACCCAGGTCATCAGGCTTTCCAAGTGAGCCCTTTGACTGTTAAACCATCTCTCCAGCCCAGATTCATGAAGTTTAAAAGACTAGAATAAAGGAAGTCATAAATCAAACCACCTTTTAAATACATATGTACAAACATCAGGTTATATAGCAAAGTGGGAAATCTCTGCTATGGGCCTCTGAAGCTATCTGATGATATTCTTAGCTTTGGGGTTGGTGGAAGCAGGGGGCTTGTTTGTGCGTTCCAAAACATTTGTATAATTGTCACAGGATGTTTGACCAAACCCATAGATGGACACTGAATGACCACTTAGGCTAAGACAGTCCATGATAATCTGGCTGTGGGTCTGCAACGTTCCGTCTCCCCACGATCATCAGTGTTCCGGTGTTGCAGAATGGTCCATGTACGCAACTTCTTCCAGGGAACTTTAGTTTCCATGCTTTAAGCAAGAGCATGAACATGAACGTGTGTGGGGGCCAGAAGCAGTGATAAAAATAGCCACAGTCCTTGCCAATTTCCTCAAAGGCCCTTCATGTCTACATCACTTATCAGCTGCTTCTTGCAGAGGCGAGAGGGCGCTTTTGGAACAACATGGCCTCTTTCATGCTAATGTCAGAAGGACATGATGTCCACGATGTCAGAATTTATTGACTAACAATAAATTCACAAGGTATGGTGGTTTCATTGGTGGCAATTTATCAAGTAGGCCAGACTTCCCTGGTAGTCCTGGCCGAGGCAAACACAGATTCTCTTATTATAATCTTAATCACCAATGTTAAATCTCGGACCACACATTACACAGTAAATCTATCTGCCTGTGTATCGTCTGTCTGTCTGTCTGTCTGTCTATCATCTATCTATCTATCTATCTATCTATCATTTGTCTGTCTGTCTGTCTGTCTATCCATCCCTCCATCCATCCCTCCATCCCTCCATCCATCCATCCATCTATCTATCTATCTATCTATCTATCTATCTATCTATCTATCTATCTATCTATCTATCTACCTATCTATCTATCTATCTATCTATCTATCTATCTATCTATCTATCTATCTATCTATCTATCTCTGTCTGTCCATCATCTATGTGTGTATCTCGGTACTAGAATAGTGACAGAGAGTTACAGAGGCTGCAGAAGAGGACAAGACGGATGGGTGACTCACAGACAGCAGCTACAGATGGACAAACAGGCTGACAGATGGAAAGATGGCAACTGGAGTAGGCCGTGTCAGCAGAGAGGACCAAGCTGATCTGAAGGCTTGGCCCATGGGCAGCTCTCTGCCTCTGGTTCCATTGCCACACCCTCTAGGTGGTCGGAACAGGCTGGTGAGGCAGCTGCCATCAGTGTTTGGCATTCTCTGTACAGGGTCCAGTGAGGGCGTTGTGCCTTTTCTCTGTCTAGGATGTTTCATAAATGCTTAGGATATGATTTTAACCTACCATTGTCCCCTTGTGAAGGAGACTCAGGAGAAAGCAAGCTTCTCTGAAGCAGTTTCTATTAGGGGCAGGAGCACAAAGAGAACCAGAAGATGCCCCCCCCCCCCCTGGCTGGAATGGAACTCCTGTCTGACCTCCTTTCATCCACCACAGCTGCAGCGCCCCCTGCTGCCTCCACAGTCCATCACACCACATAGGTAGGCTGGCCTTTGGGTCACCCCTGGAGTCTGCAAACCCTTCATCGGGTCTTCTCCCTACCTTCATGAGTCTGACTAAGGACTCCATTCTTTATTTCTTGAGTTAGGGACTCAACTTCAGCCCAGACTGACCTGAAACTCACTTTGTAACTGCAGGCTGGAGAAAACAATATTTTTAATGAACGTTTAAACCTTGAAGTTGATTTTCCTGAGGTCCTAGATAGGGAGCTATCTCAAAATGGAGGCTTCGAGAGGAAAGAAAAGAATTGCTAAGCAAAAGGTGGCCGTTAGATCTCGGAGGCTGAGCTGTAGAGCTGAGCTTAGCATACTGTCAGAAGCCAGGATGTGATATAAATAAAGGCTTCATTCTTTAGAGGGGCTAGAACAGGTCTGAATGGGGACGTGATCACGAATGGCTGTCGATTTGACAGGGTTTAGAATCACCATGGAAGCAAATCTCTGGTCATGACTGTGAGGGATTATGACATCATCACATCAGTGCAGAAAGGAGAGAGAGAGGAATGCTGCTTGCTTAGCTGGTTTTTTTCTTTTCTTTTTAAACAGCCCAGGAATCCGGCCCATGGGAAGGTGTAGGCCATAGTTAGGGAGGTTCCTCCCACCTCAACTAATTTAACCTGTTGTTTTCACCTTTCTGGCTGTGACCAGCTGACACCTTTCCAAGGTCCCTCGAGGGCTTGTATTCTGGGACCTGTGGGCCATGCTGCCCTCTGAGACCCTGTTCCCCAGCCTTTTCCTCTTAGAGCTTTGGAAACTGTCTGAGCAGAGCAGTGGGTAGAGCAGATCACCCTGGCTGGTGGGAGAAAAGTGAATTCACAGAGACAACTAGAAGCCTGTGTGGGTGGACACCTTGGGTGACTTCTAGCATTTTAAGTTTAATGGAACAGTATTAAAGATTTCAACAAATCTAGTATTTGCCATGGGATTGCTATTCTGGGTTAGCTGTGATTTTTGCAGTTGATAGAATTGTGAGGTTTGGAATTTAGAAAACCATGGGCACAATTTCTCATTGGGCCTCAGTGTTTATTTAACACCAATCAGGAGGCTGGTGGGACTCAGAGCAAAGAGAAGGTGGGAGTGGGTTCTAAGTCCTCTAGGAAGAGGGAGATGGGGTGGGGGAAGGTTAGCACTCTGTGTTGTGGGGCGTAAGCTGCATGGCTCGTGGTGTGTCTGCACAGATGCTGTCTGTCTCACATGTTGATGAGCAGCCGTGCTGGAACCATGCACACTGTCCCAATCTTCATAGATGGGCTTTTAATCTCTCTGGTGTTAGCTCCTATCCTGGTGAGGTTGGGCTCAGGAATTATAATAACAGGTGGTGTTTCCTGGGTCCCAGACTGGTGTCTGGGTTTATTTTCAGGGAAGGGGTGAAAGCAACTCTTTGAAACCTCAGTTTTTATCTGGTGGTTTGTGGGGAGGGAGCTCAGGGAGTGACCTTGATCACTTGCATTGCCTCTTTCTATTCCATTACATAACAAATGACCCACATACTTCTATGGAACTGTTGTCTTGATGTTTCGAATTGCTTTTTAAGACAGTGCTGGATATTACTGTGTGTGTGTGTGTGTGTGTGAGAGAGAGAGAGAAAGAGAGAGAGAGAGACTCCTGTGTGTGTCACAGTGGCATGTGGAAGTCAGAGGACAACCGCAGGGTGTCAGTCCTCCCTTACACCTTGTTTGAGACAGGGTCCTGTGTACACTAGGCTCCTGGCTCTACCTCCCAAGGTGTCTGGCTTTCCTTGGGTTCTGGGGATTTGCATTCAAGTCCTCAGGCCTATGTGCTTTTAACCACTGAGCCATCTCCCCAACCATGGACCCTTCATGTGTTTGTCTAGCCTGTATGGTGGGATGTGCTCTCACACGTGTGTACAGATCCTGAGCATGGGCGTGAAGACCAGAGAAGAACTTTGGGAGCCCATCTGTATATTTCCTTGAGATGGACTCTCTCCCTCAACCCAGTGTACACTGCGTTCATAGTCGGGAGGAACTTATGTTTCTTTTTTATTTTTTTATTTTATTTTTTAAAAATATTTTATTTATTCATTTTTCAAGCAGAGATAGAGAGAGAGAGAGAGAGAGAGAGAGAGAGAGAGAGAGAGAGAGAGAGAGAGAGAGAGAAAGCACCAGGGCCACCACCTTGTGGGTCTGGCTTATGTGGGTCCTGGGGAATTGAACCCAGGGCCTTAGGCACTGGAGGCAAGTGCCTTAACCGCGGAGCCATCTCTCCAGCCCTCTTTTTTATTTTTTTATTAAAAGACAACATAATAATAACTATCACATAAATTGAGTGATTTCATAATTTGTTTTTCCTTCTGTGGCCTGGAATAACTTCAATGCCACTGACACAATCAATTATTTAAAGGTTAAGTAGAAGTTAGTCATGTGTCTAAAATGTCTTAAAACTTTATGCACTTGAATTGCATTTCTGATCTTTCTATAAAAATTATTCTTTCCTCCTCCTTTTTACATTGCGACAGGAAATTGTATGTTGTCCTTCCCAGCTTCTCAGTGTAGTGGTGACAGTGGGCTTTGATATGGGAATTTTGGGTTTCCTCACCAACATATGCCAACACACCAATTTACAAATATGAATTCAACGAGCTGAAATCCACAGGCCAGAGGGTAAGGTTTAGAGACTTTATTAGAAACCAGAGGGTAGGGTTTAGAGAGACTTTATTAGATTAAGTGAAGGAGAGAGGAGAAAGCACAGAGAGCTCCGTCCTGTTACCCAAATTGGGGTCACTGGTAGATCCTGAGCTAAGCAGCCACAATACCAAGTTTCCCGGGCAGAGCTTAACCAACCACAGTGTCAGGATCAGATTTAAACCCTTTAGGAATCTCAATTCTTGGAAAGAGAACTGGCTTCCTGGGACTCAGGCTGTTCATGGACAAACAGATCTGGGGAACTCCTTTCCGTGATCTAAGCAGTGCCTTCTCTGGTCTCTGGCAAAGTGGAGACCACAAAGGCAGGCTCAGGGACAGTCCTGCCTCTTCCTTTAAGGGCCAGCCACTCTAAACTGCCTCGGACTTCAGATTGTCACAACAGCCATGCGTGATATTCTCTCAGAAGTCTTTTACCCAACTGCTTCCAGGACAGTCTGCTGCGGTCCCCCATCAACTCGGGCTTTTTATTAAGCTTGCGACTTGGGTCTCCAGCTGCCTAGCTGTCACTGGGGGCCGATCCTGGGATCCAGTCCTAAGGTGTGTTTAGGGGCAGATCTGATTCCAGCCCAAAGGTGTGTGCAGAGCAGTTTGAGCTCTGGGGTGTTTGCTTGCTGAAGTTGTGTCTCTTGCTTGGATTTATGGAAGTAAACAGCTTCTTCCACCATTGATGGAACTTCCCCTGGATCTGTAGGCTGAAATCAACCTCTTCCTCCCATAACTATGCCTCACTGGATGTTCATCCCAGCAGTGCAGAATCTGACTACTACATGCATCTGTTTTCATTTTTAACCCTGAGTAATTGTTGCAGTCAGATTTCTAGTTGCTGCGCAGAAGAACCAAGCTGTTGGGCACTAACTGTTGGCTCTGCTACTGAGGGCACGGAGAATAGAGGGTTAACGGTGTATGAGGAGGTGAAACCCCGGTGATCCGGTAGGAGTTTCCCAGCTCCACCTACCCTGACTCCCACCCCCATGGGCGGGCCACCAAAACCAGCATTCCCATCTCAGCAGGACTGGCATTGGGTATCAGCAAAGCTTCCTTGTACCCATCCCCATGGACCTGACCGTGGCTAGCATCATGTATTTCCCACCACTCATGACCCCCAAATGAGGTGTTCCCAGGTTGTCCCCACCCACCTGTCCCACCCACCTATCCCTGTGCAGGCTGCCAACTCCCCACCCCCATCAACCAATCTCCTTCTCCCTTCCTGATTTCCCATTCCCTGACCCCCTTTTCCCTTCCTGATTCCCCATGCCCCTGACCCCCTTTTCCCTATAAAGTGTAAGTCCCCCAATTGAATAAAGAACCACGTGGATATACAATACGTATCTGCTCGCCTCTGTGTC
>PVHP010032285.1:0-20411 GCA_004024765.1 Zapus hudsonius | reverse complement strand
AAAAATATGATCAACATTATTTTAAATCCAAATGTCCAAGCTGCTTATTTGCCTCAAATCATTTGAAATTTTAAAACATAATGTTCTCTTTAAAAACAGCTAGTAATTTATGTATAAATATGTATGTTACTATTCCCTGATGACTCAACCAAAACATTGACTTTTTTCCAATTGCATAATTGATTTTAACCAATTAGTCAGTGTAAGTAACATGTAACCAGTTAATTGGCGCACTATCTCATGTAGCTCCTTTGGGAACCATTAGAATGCAGATTTATAGTCTTCCAGAACTAAAGAGGGAACAGCAAAGCAAGAAGATGGAATTATATTTTTAAAGAAAATAAAAGTATGGAAAGGATTACTTTTTTGATGTCCTTATTATTCACAATTAGGTACATTGTATGGGCAAATATTGTGTTGGTATCCCATTTCCCTCCTCCCTGTCCCCAACACACTGGGTATCCTCCTCAGTGGGGATGCTGGATCAACCTGTGGGTTGGGGGGTTATGGGTAGCACAGTAGTCAGCCAGGTCCCCCACTTTGTGTGTTGTTGCTAAGGGGGACAATGTCTCTGGATATTCTCCCCCACCATGGCTCTTACATTCAGAAAGGATTACTTTTGCAACATGTTTTTGAGAACTGGTTCTTTGGCAGTAAATTATTTTGCTTTGATAACTTTCTGAATAATCTATGAAACTGCAGGATTGCATAATGCTCTCTGAATAAAAAGAGTGGTTAATCTATAGTAATGGCAGGACAGTGACATGTGCCATAATAGTTTTATAAGATGTAGTTGACTTCATAGTCAGAAGATGGGTCATCAGAGCTCTTATATGTAGTGGCCACAAAGCAATACATCCCTCAGTTATTATCAATAGGAGAGTAGTGGTCAGTTGTAAACAATTTCAATGTGGAAAGCACTTTAGGGGTGATTCCAATGTATGGAGAAAATCAAGATATAATAGTTCAAAGCAGTGAGAAAGTAACTTGATCTATATCAAAAGGAGGTGAAGGAGAGAAAATTAGATGAATTGGAGAGTTTGTGAATACAATTGAAAGGTCATGATAATAGGAAGAGTGTGGTGATGAGGACAGCATTGGACGTGACCTCTGGTGACACAGTAGGTAGACTAGGAGAGAGTCACAGATCAACTGTAACAGAAAGGCCAAGAATAAAGCACAGGACACCTACAGGATCACAATTAATGCTGGTATGTGGAGGCTCTGGCAACGTTGAGACCTTTATGTCAAGAAACATGTATGAGGTTGGATCTTGAGGAAGAAAGCAAATAATAATTGGAATATAAATTTGCAGACGATGTACAAAAAAAGGACAGGATGGAAAAATAAAATAAACTTTGAAATGAAAGAAAAAATGACAGAATTTTAAAATATTGGTTTGATGTTATAATCTGTGATAGAAAATGTGAAAGAGAGCTATATAAGAAAATGAAAAAGCATATGAGACTATTACTTCAAGATAAGAATGGATGACTAAGAATATAGAACATGTTCAGCTCCATGGTAAATTTTTAAAATGGAAAAAATAAGAGAAATAACATATTTTTTTCTACCAGACTGACAAATTATTAAGCGGTGGGATAAAATCAGATGTTGTTGAAGATATTGGGAGACAGAAATTTCCTTAGAAAATTGACACTAGCTGGTTTTTATGGCTCTCCAGTGTTATATGCTCCGCAAATCAGAACCATTTCTGCAAATTACAAGACATTATTGAAAATACTCACCGATCCATTAAAGCATATTTATAAGATCATGAGAGCACTGTGCATATTTATAGCAAGGACTTCTGGTGCCCTGTCTCTGCATGTGTCGGGAAGCCTGTCACTAAAGCCTAACAGATGATTTCTATGGAATACCTGTAGCAGTTAGAACTGAAAGACAAATGTCCACCTGGCCACATGCAGAAATCTAAAATATAGATGTAGGTAAAAGTGCTTATGTGACAAATACATTAGAAGATAATCTAAGGCCACCAATCTCAAGTGACACAAAGCCCATAATCTGGTGACAGGTACTATTGCCACATTGGGAACTCTTTCAGTAAATTATCAAGGTGTAGATCACAGAGAACTGATTTGAAGAGTAAACCAAAATGAACTACAGAGACCCAGGACACCTTATGGAGAGGATTGTTTACTGTGACAAAATTTGAAGTTGAAAATGATTGTGGTGTTTAATTTTCAAGACTAGAGATGTCTGGGTGAGCATGCAGAGTGGAGTGACTCAAGCAAGAAGAAAGCAGAGACTAAATTACAGGAATATTTAGATGAAAGATTCAACCTTCATTTTTGTACAGCCCTCAAAAGAATTTACATACATTTAAATCCATGATATTTTCATTCTTGTAATAAAGCAGTAATGTTGGTTTTTCTCCCCTTTTAGCATATTTTTGGATTCTCTGTTTATTAACAACTTTAGGAAAAATAAGACTCAGCATCAATGGAGTGGGTGGCTCAGTGCTGAGGGTAGGGCTCCATGGTTACATATCTGCCTAACATCTTGGGCTCAAGTCTCAACGTGAAAATAAATAAATAACCAATGATGAGTTAAAATTCCGTCTTTCCAATTCAAAATAATTATCGTCCCCTTAGGACAACTACCTAATCTCCCTATATTTGCTTTCTCATGTATAAAACAAGAGCATAATGTCATCATACCCACAGGATATGGAAGGGAATTAAGTTAGTTTGTGAATATTAAGTGCTTTTCAGAGTCCCTGTAATGTGACACACAGTGAACACAATTTAGCTATTTAGTGGTCAACCAAGGAATCCGCTGTCCTCTCTTTAAGAAAAATATGCTTGGGCAATTCCTATTGAAAGTTAAAACGTTCTTGGCTTTCAAGAGCCTTCTAATAGCTGTTTTGATACTATATATTTTTTGAAAGAGTCAGATAAATATTTAATGGATTGCAAGTTCTTTGACATTTACAAGTAGAACAGCCTTGTATTTAAGTTTTATAACACTTCAAGGTTTTTTCTCTCTCTTAATATTATAAATAACTTCAAAATAAAGTCTGTGCTAATTAGATGTACATATCAATGACTTTGAGACATTAAAGATGAGGCAGGTTCTAAGAAGGTGCCCTTGTGCATGCAGAGGCGTTGGAATATTCTTGAAAGATGGACAGGAATTACACCAATTGAATGAAGATTTCTGGTACATCTATCTTGCTCTACAGCCACATGTTCTGGGTAAGGACCGCTCTGTTTCTGCAGTTTCAAGGTAGCCCCATTCCCTCGAGATATATATCACTAAAGCTGAGTTTCCTGGGTTCTGGACTATGGATGTCGCCTGGGAGAGTAGCCATACTACAAAGCTTTGCCTAAGGATCATTGTTGCATATTGCAGCATATTTTAAAGTATAATCAATCCATCAATTAAAAAAAAATTCTCAAAATGAGGAAGATACCAATCACATCCATTTTATTTATACTTTTTATTAATAGCTTCCATAATTGTAGACCATAAACCATTATGATTCCCTACCCCTTCCGCCCTCTCCCATTTTTCTCCCCCCGCCACCAATTAGTCTCTGTTTTGTTTCGGCATCATCATATTTTCCTCTTGTTATGTGTAAGTATATTACCTGTGATATCAGGCACCTGTGATAGCAGGAATATCAAGGCTGTTTGTGTCTGGAAGTTTGTGTTGTAAGCAGTCCTACCCTTCCTTTGGCTCTGACAATCATTCTGCCACCTCTTCAGCAATAGACCCTGAGCCCTGGGAAGAACATCTATTTTTTGAACTGAAGGAAGAGTCTTGGATGAGACAAGATTCCAGCTGGAAAAATCAATTAAGGAACCCTTACACTGCAGCCACTTTCTACTCAGAGTGGAGCCTGTGGGTTGACAGGTTTGGAGAAACACTGTTAAAATCAGTGCCTGATTTATCAGGCAGAAACTGCACATCTCAGAGGCATACCAAATTACTCATTACTGCTCACTGTTATTATTTAGGATTCATCCCATGGTTGAAAACTCCCATTACAATGAATGATGAAACAAAATAAGTAATTACTTCCCAGCTACCCTTCACAAAATATGTATGCCAAGTGCATTTTAAAATCCAATACCCTAATTTTATTACTTATTAATTTGTAGAAAGTCATTAGTTGTGATGGGTTTTCTTAAAATTAGTGTTATTTAATATGCCTAAACTGGATAATTTTATCATTATTTTTTCAACGTGCTTCATCAAGGGCTGAACTGCTAAATTTAAGGTGAGATTTACAACACATGGAAGAAAAGCAGAGACACTACATTGTTTTGGCTCCTGTAACTAAGTGCTGGAGCTATGACTTTTTGTTTTCATTAATACCTACTTCTACAGACTACATGTATGATTGGTGAAAATGAAAACAACACAAAACAAATAAACACAGAACAAATAAACCAAAGCAGCTCCATTTCTTTGCTCATGAGTATGTCCCTTCTACGAGTGAAATATCAGGTCATGAAATTATTTTTTGAAAAGTTAAATAAAGTACAAAAACAAACCCACTCTGCATTAAATTCCCGAGGGATAGTGAAAAGTTATGGAAGGGAGGAATTTCTCACAAGGAAACAATTATTTTGGGTTTAGGGTAAAATTCTCAAGATGCATAGGGTACAGACCATGGGGATGAGAAGGTAAACAACCTGAACAACAACTCATTAAGATTTCCAGCACATCACTGTCTGATAAGATCTTTAACCCATGGCGTTTGATGCAATAACAAACTAAGGATGGTATTGAAATATCAATTTATTAAGAATTATATGTTTGATTAAGCATAGAACTAGTTTCAGAACACTGTTGAGGTCACAAGATTACATAAGAGAATGTTGTTTCTTTGAACGTAGTTCCAGAGTGCTCTTTTTCTGGGTATTAGGGATATTCTCTCTGTTGACTTAGACAATGCAGCCTCTTTGTCCCCTGCCTGCTTTCTCAGAAGGACTCTAGGGTCCTCATCATTAGGTAAACAGAGGAAGGGAAGGTGTGGAAAACTCCCATGTGTTTCTTTTTCAAAATCTTTTTTGCATCTCCCCAGTCTCCCCCACCTCATGCATTTCTTAATATCTTCATCCCTGAAATGCTCCACATCCTGATTCTGGAGACTTGAGCTCACATGTACCCAAGGAATGTGCAAGGGGAGTGTAATGGTTAAGTTTTGTTGTCAACTTGACCTTTCAAGTAATCTTGGCTGGGTCTCTGAGGATGTTCACAGGAAGGCAGCCTCTCAGCAAGGGACAGGATGTAAGGAAGCTCAAAGAAGCTAGAAGTAAACATCCTTTCCTGTGTGGGCAGTGCAGGAAGGAAATTCCAGAGACTCAGGAAGCCATTAAGTCTGGGATAGAATTGCAAGACCCCACCCTAGGGCTATGTAAAGGTAAAAGAATTCTCTCCTTGCCCTCCTGCCTGTTTGCTGATCAGTGTTTGTGGTGTAGGTGATGGGTTTTTCTCTCTTCTCAGACCTGTGAAAGAGGACCAGCCTCTTTCACTTTTGTGGGACTTCCTCTTTATCTGTAGCTTGAATAAATCATTTCCTCCCATAAACTGTGCCATGTTTGTAGATTCATTCCAGTGGCATGTGGCTGACTACGACAGGGAGCTAATGAACACAATTCACACAGTGGTGATGCCTCTCCATTCTGCAGTGTGGAACTGGAGGTGGAAAAACCAGTCACTAGCTACTGTCCATAAGCTCATGCTGTCCAATTTGCTGGAGTAAATTCTAGTGTTTTGTTTACTCACCTCACTTAATCATGAAGCAGTGCTGTGTGGTAAGAAGTATAATTTTCAGATAATTTTGAAATTAAATATAGGCATCTCATAACTATTATTTTCACCCTAAGAAATTTCATAGCCAAAATCTTAGCTGAAAAACCAAATTATAGTATAGCTTATCACCCTTGAAGGTTAATACTTGTAAATCTATAATTCAACCTAATCAGTGAAGTAATGGTAAATTACATCTCAAGGGCAGTGGTGTTTAACCAAAGCCTCACTGATATCAGTTTGTGTATATTAATACTGTACCATACTCTCCCACTTAAGTTTAGAACAATGATCTGTACAAAGCTGAGTGCAACACATGATGAAAAAGGAATAATGTGTTTTAGAATATGTCCTAGTAGATAATGTATATTTAGTGACATTTCACATACAATGTCAGCTATTAGAGGTCTGTCTCATATCACACGCATGTTATGTCTCGAGTGTGCATATTTATGTTAACATTTCCCAGCTTCCTTTGAGGTTAGATATACACACATGTGCTCATTTGTGCTATTTTACTGGTCTGGTCCAGGTAAGAAATATATAGTGACATAGTACTCCTCAGTTAGATTCCAAATGGCTTTAGGTTCCATGTGCAGAGAGGCTGCAGAGAGGCTGCAGACAGGCACCGTGGTCCAGCAAAGCAGTTCAGAACTAGTCTGGGAGCATATAAATACATCCAGGTTTAAACCTTTATCATGTGAAACTTGACCTCTATTTTTAAAAAATCACTAATCTAAAGGTTAGAAAGCCTTAAAGATGTAGCACCCAGGTTTTGGAGGAAGATGTGATGCAAGACCTTATTTATTACTTTCCAGGTTAAGCATTCAGAAGACAAAGAGCAAGTATCAAACCCAGCTCTACCTGTCACCAGTTGTGCTCATCCTTCCTCTGCAGGACAGGGTCACACAGGACACCTTGTGTGCCCTGTCATGTAGAAAATCTGATGCCGTTGCAAAGTCGTTGCTAGGGCAGAACTCAAATGCAATCTGGCAGGTGGTGATGGTGAGATTATTTTCCACCTCCTTCAAAGGTTGAACTGTGGGTAGCTGGCATGGTTTATGTCCCTTCAATTTTATACACAATGGAAGAATTTCACTCCCACGGAGAAGGTTGGAGGGCCTGTGGATAAGATTTATAGCTTTTGTTAAGCAAGTGCATAAATAGTAATTTTGCTAATAAATTGAAGCAGAAACACAGCTTTTAAACCACTGGCTGTCTTGAAATAAGTGATCTTACTTTGGCTGGACATAACCACTAAGTAACTAACCCATCAGAGATGATTCCTGTTACTAAGTAAATTAGGAGAGGAATTTAATATAATTATGTTTGATTAACCTAATATTTATTTAGAGTAGTTGAGGAATATATAGGAGAGACAAAGAATAGAGTGTCTTTGCTTAAAGACACATAAATATTAAGACGTGCCTCCCAGGGTTCAGCTTGTCTATGGAGTTTAGAGAAGGAGGGCAGGAGAGAAGCTTGTGGACTGATGTGGTGCCCACCATGGTATCCTTCCAGAAGAGAATCTAAATTCTAGACATGTAGGCAGGTGAAAGCATGGTAGCACTGCTGACAGAGACAGAATGGCTCCTGATGAGTCCAGATTAAGCAGCAGCTACGCAGTGTAATGGTGAAGGCACTCCTCAGGAATGCCTCTTAGGGAAGGAGTTCAGCTGGATAGGAGACAGGAGTCAAGAGGATTTTCAAAATCAGTGTCAAACAAAAATTCAGCTCCATGAATTTCATTCTGCAATGTCCTGAATTTTATTTTAACTAAGATTGTGTTGCAGTTACCTTCTTGTTGGTGAGACAAAACATCCAAGAAGAAGCAGCTTAGGGAAGGAAAGGGTCTATTTCAGCTCACAGTTTTGAGAAGAAGTCCAAGAGAAAGCATGACAGGTCCGAGCAAGAAGCCTGGGTCACATCTCCATATATCAATACAGAGGAAGTAGAGTGAGCTGACTCACGCTGGCAAGGGAGACGATTACAGAATCTCAAAGTTCGCCCCCAGAGACACCCTTCTGCAAAGCTCTACCTCCCAAATGTTCCACAACTTTCTCAAATGGACACCAGCTGAAAACTAAGTACTGAAAGCATATGAGCTTATGGGGAGGGCCATTTCATTCAAACCGTCACAGATTGTATGAAGAATTCACTTAGGGTATACAGGATGAGATCATGTGAATTTAAGTGTACATATCTGAAATACCATTTATTAGTCACTCAACATATTGCAGCTAGACATGGTGAAGGGCTGACAAAACTATGCAGATCCCAGGATGCTTCAGACTCTACAGAGGGCTCAGCACATATGCTCTACAGTAGAGCTGTGATCATCATTTTGAAATGTCATTGAATTTCTCTGGGAATCATTCATTCTCAAATCCTCCATAGTTGAAAGTTTTCTTCTGCAGGAGATGAGGATAATGTGGAAGCCAGACTGTGAAAAAGTAAAGAAGCTTGAAACAAAGATATTCAATTTCTAGTTTCCACATTATTTTTTTTCACATAATAAGGGCATTACGAGACGGTCAGAGCACACATAAAGTTACCTCTGGTTCTTCCATCCCATTCCTGCACTTGTGATGTCTCAGCAGTTCTGAAAGGCAACCACCGGCAGAGCTCCGGCTATTGGCTCTTTCCTAGTTCTGTTCCATGGAGAAGCCAGGGCCTGAGACATCTGTTGTATTTCTATTTTTTTCATACATTGAAACAGTACAAATCTTTCTTTTTCAACTCATATTTTCCTTGTGATAACTTGTCAGATACAATCAATAGAAAATAAGAGAGCATTATGTCCTAATCTGATTCCTTTTCCCCAGAGATAAAAATTTACTAGGGGACTAGAAAATATATTAAAATCCCAATTCAGATGTCTAGTATGAACAATATGGTGCAAATCCATTTTTTCTTATGTATCTGCTAAATACAAATATAGTACCCAGAAATCATATGGGTAGAAGCTAAAGGAGAATTCTAAACAGCACTGTGTGAGAGCTCTTCTGAGCTCCAGCACTGTGGGGACAGTATGGAAACGTGTCCAGCCAATTCCTGCCCAACTATAGAATATCCAGCCAAGCTTCTGGTTTGATCAGAACATGAAAGACAGACAAGATCTTCTAGATTGGCCACAGAGGCAAGGGAAGCAGAAGTGAGCCCACCAGAACTCTAGGCATGGAGAAGCCCATCCTCCATGCTGGGACTCATGCTCCTGTTTTCTCGGAGAGACTTAATGCTGATGGAGCTGGCAAAGGGACCCAGGGACAGCAGCTTCTTCTCCTCCAGAAGTGGATCTCTTAGCCAATTTGAAAGCCATTGATTAACCCATGGGTTTTGGCTCCACCATTGCACAAGTGATCACTTCTTGACTTGCTGATCTCTCCCATAAAGCATTCTCAATTTTCGTGACAACAGTCTGCACTTTGTATCAGTGGTCTCTGTTTTCTCCAAATATCATTGACCAGTTTCTCCTGGCAGCTCATGTAGTGCTTTCTGGCTACCATCTGGGAGCTGGTTACCATTCTGGATCTCGCAGGGTCTCCTGATGTTGTATGATAACTTTCTGTGTTTTCTTCAGCAATAGGATATTACCTTTGGTCTTGGGGAGGTATTCAAGAGTTTGACAGAATTTTGGGGACCTAGTGGGTCTCTGTGATCAACAGTTCAGTGTGGGAAGGAACCAACTGGGACAGGGAGATGCTCAAAGGAGACATAGACAAAGCTCTTATCATAGTGGTTGATTCCAAGACACCCTCCACAATAAATTGTGTTACCTGAGAAAGTATACAAAATTTCTGTAAAACAAAAATAAATAAATCAAACACAAAATATGGCTCTATACATCTATGTCAACATTCAACCCCAAACTAAATGCACTTTATGTTCATAATCACATGGGACATCAGTGAAAAGAGAATAATTTCATGACCATAAAACAATGATGTGATCAGAGCAGAGCTATTTCACACACAGACAGACACCCAGAGATCTACAGATGTGAATGTCAGACCATACAGTCTATGGATGCATCTAAGTATACCACAAATCTCATTTTCAAACCCCTTGTTCCAAGTTTGATTCATCTGTCATTTCCCTTCAAGCACTTGAACTTAAATTTTTCGAGCCCAGTAATCCAGGCTGGTCATTAGTTTTAGTTGGGGACACCTGGCAAGTGTGAGGTCAGGGGTTCCCATATGCTAGAGTAAATGGTTTCTCCCTACAGGAAAGGGAGATGGTGAGGCTAAATTATGCTCTGCTTGCATGTAATTTTGTCATCTCTCTCTCTCTCTCTCTCTCTCTCTCTCTCTCTCTCTCTCTCTCTCGGCATCTTTAGCCTCTTGCACCCTCATTTATCAACACTTCCCTAGTTTTGTCATTAAATATATTCATTAAACATACAAACAGGACAGTTAGAGAACACTGTATGTAGAATAAAGGTAATATTTCTTGTTCAGATGCACCCAAGTGAAGACAGAAATAGGAAATCACTTTTATGTGACAGATTTATAGTGTAATATTCCCTTTTTCAAAAAAAAATATTTCTGTGCAGCACAAACTTCTTGTCTATTAAGGGGACCTGACTGTTATATATTCTGCGGACATAAAGTTAGTGGCTGGTAAGGCTGTTTCAGTGAGTGGACATGGAAATAGAGAGAGATTTTGAGGAACCCACCTTGGATGCTGTAAGGACCATGTGGAGGGATGCAGTGGGCCTGTGCTGTGGGGTGGGGATCATTGTTCTCAATCACCTGGACAGAAATAACTCCCTCATTTTCTTTCTCATTCTGGCCATGAGGTCCTGGGTATGTTTTCTCTTGGTAACTTCATTATCTAAGATATATGGTTACACTAACGAGGGTGACCATAATAGTTAACATATAGACTATATGAGTTCTACATAGAGGAGAGAAAACTGGAATACAGCTAATCTAAACAATTAATAGCTGACATGTTTCCATATTTGAGAAAGATAGCTACATCCAGGCAAATGCTGCTCAAAGATTTTTTAGCCATTCAATCAACAGAGGATAAGCCAGTGAGACAGAAACCAACGAATCTCAACACAGAAACCCCTAAGCTCACAACACTAAAGCAGTCTCAATATTCACCCACCACGACTCAGGGAACTGAGCGGAAGAGGGGGCGGAAAGATTGTGAGAGCAGTGGTGGGGGAGAATATCAGAGACTTGGCCACCCTCAGTAACAACACACTTGGGCCAGGTGGACTGGGCTGAGCACTAGACTATTCATGGTCCCCTGCCACAAAGACTGATCCAGATGGCCCACGGAGGAGGATGTCCAGCTGACTGGGGATGGGGAAGGGGGGCAACAGGGAATTGGGGATAACAACTCATTGTTGGCCCACTAAACAATGTAACTCATTATGGACAATAAAGAAAAAAAAAAGATTTTTTTTAAGCAGTATCAACCGAAAAGTGTCACCTTCCCTTTCAATGATTAATTTAAATGTAAATGGAATAAATTTTTGAATCCAAAGATAAAAAGTGACGAAATGGTCAGAAAATGACAAAATAAAAATGTATACCCACATTCTGCCTGCAGGAGACACAGGGCAGAGGATGAAAGAATGAAAGGTAACATCCACGCAAATGTAAACCAAAGAAAGCAAGATTTTAAGAAAGTAAATTTCCAGTCAAAATCTATCATTACTTCAGCATACATTACACAGGAGTCAAGTTGCCTATTGACTGTAAGATTGTTAAATATATCCATGCCTAGTGAACACCGGAATACCTTAATACATAAGCAAATATTAATGAAAGGTAAAGGAGAAAGAGAAGGAACCATTAAGACTCAATATCCTTATTTCACACATTTTTTAAATTATCCAGATAGTAAATTAATAAGGAAACACAATTTGAACCATGCTAAATGTCAACTATATATACATCACAGATAAATTTGTCTTAATCACAAACAGAACGCTGGGAGACTACAATATGTTAGGCCACAAAACAAATCTTAAGAAATTTTAAAGTTGTACATCATAGTAAGAATTTTTATGATTAAAATGGTATGAAGCTGGAAATAAATACTGTGAGCAAGATATAGAAAATACCTAATAAAGAATGAATAAATTGAAAGAGGAAATTTAAAAAATGACTCAAATTAAAGCAAAATTACATGGGGACAGAACTAAAGAAGCTACAAAGCAATTTTATAGCCATAAGCACCCACATTTCATTTTACAAGTGATTTATAAAGAGGCTACTAACAAATAGAATCTAGCCAATTCAGAGATGTGTATTTCAGGTAACCTCTACTGATTTCACTCTCCAATGGAGATTCTGTTTGTATCTTTCAGAAGGCAGGGAAAGAGCTGTGGCTCTTCCAACCCTACCAGCGAGCTGATATCCTGGCAAGAGATGAACCACTCCAGACCTACCATGGAGGATCCACATGGAACCCCACAGAGAGTGCTGGGATAAGCAAGAGACCTATAACCACAGACAATCAGTCAACCCAGGATAAGCCACCAAGACAGACCCCAAGTATCTTCAACACAACCTAAAGCAGAAGTTCAGAGGCCCCTAAGACCTCAACAATAAAGCAGCCTCAATACTCACCCACCATGACTCAGGGAACTGAGTGGAAGAGGGGGCGGAAAGATTGTAAGAGCCATGGTGGGGGAGAATATCCAGAGACATGGCCCCCCTCAGTAACAACATACAAAGGGGATGTGGAACCGGGTTGACTCCTGGGCTATCCATAAACCCCTACCCCATGGACTGATCCAGACTGCCCACAGAGGAGGAAATCCAACTGGTTGGGGACAGGGAAGAGGGAAATCAGGGAATTGGGGACATCAACACATTATTCTCTTATTAAGTGTATCTAATTATGGATAATAATTTTTAAAAGACACTGTTTAAAAAGGCACTGTTTTCAGACAAGCAACCTGATTTTATAGCCATGAGCTAGACAAGGAAGAACAAACTAAGCCAAAGTTAGCAGAAAGAAAGAATGAAAGAAAGAAAAAGAAAGAAAAGTGAGCAAAGGTGAAGTAAATGGAATAGAATACAGACAAAATAGAAAGAATCAAAAAATGAGTTATTTCTTAAAAAGAATAACACTATTTGTACCACACTAGCAAGACTGAGAAATACTGAGTTCGTTTATAGTCAAATAAGTGTAATCAGAAAGGAAAAGGAAACACTATACTATTTCCACAGAAATAAATGATTATTATAGAGCAGTTGATCTCTAAAATGTTTTAACCCAAAGAAACGAATAACAGATCAATTTTGCTCCCGGCCTGTGATTAGAACAGGCGATTGATGCAGAGAATCAAATATGGTTGGCTGCTAAAGACAAGTGACTGACAAGTTCTTAATCCTAAACTACATATATCATTCCCTTCTGGGTTCAGGGAGCGTCATAGAACCTGGTGCAGAAAGAATGTAAGAGATGGAGGATGGGGACCAGAGCTGGGTTCTTTGGCATCTGGGAGTGAAAGGGCTATTTCACTTATGAATTCATACTAGATGTGGTTGCTTGCATGGTATCTGAACGTGATGGGGGCAGACAACATTCTGCCATGGTTAGGGGATGCCTGATGAGTTAATGACAGTGAAAGTTTTAGAGAAGGGGAAGCCATTTATTCTCTGCCATGGTATGACCACTTCTAAGAGGTAAGAGATCAGAAAGAGCACAGTGAGACCGAGGATGCTAAGGAAGGGTAATGTAGTAAGGTACATATGAATACATATGAAAATGTCAAAAACAAAATACAAATTCAAAAACCAAATCAAAGTGATGTCACAAGAAGGAAACCACATTTCAAAATGAAATTAGAAGTAAAAAGTGAGTAAGAAGACGGAGTCAAAACTTTCCTATACAGGATCCCTTGCCACAAGGACTAATAGAGACAGCCCACGGAGGAGGATATCCAACTGATCAGGGATGGGGAGGGGGGAATTGGGGAATTCAGGATTATAACGCATTGTTTGCCCACTAAATAATGTAACTCATTATGGACAATAAATATATATTAAAATTAAAAAAAAAACTTTCCCAACTAACAGAACCACGGTCTGGTAACTTCACTGAAATTTCGAGAAAATATGACCGAGGAACCAGCATCTCTTCTTTTCAAAGTCTTCCACAAGTTTAAGAATGTCAAACTTCTAAGCTTATATGATGTGCCTAGAATTTTGCCTCTTCCAAACCAGTTAAAGACACTATAAGAAAGAAAATTAATCTTTGCTTCTCTTTCATTGATGTCTACCCCAATCTTAAATGTTTCTTTCTGTAGTACTTTTGGGTTGGGTTTTGACTTGTTTCCAAGGCCTTCGAGTGTATAATAAAGTGTTTTTATGGAAGTATTTCTGTTTTTGCAATGGAAGCATTTATAGATACACTCATTCTTTTAGGTACCATAGGTTTTGGTGTTATGCACTTTCACTTTTATTGTGTTCTAAGATGCTCATGATTTCCTTTTTGATTTTTGTCAAACACCCATTCACTATTCAATAGTGAAGGAGCTATTTTGATTTTCCTAAATTTTAAAAGAATTGACGTGAATCTGATTGTATGATCTATTTTAGAGAAAGTTCCATGGGAGCCTGTGAAGCATGCATTCTGCCATTCTTGGAGAGAATGCTCTGTAAATGTCTGTTTGGTCCATTTGATAAATAGAGCTATTTAACTCCAGTGTTCCTCAACTTATTTTTTGTCAAGCCACTCTGTCCGTTTGTGAAAGTGGTGTGATATCCCCCCACTATTGCTGTGTTGGGGTTTTTCTCTGACTGGATATATGGTAGAATTTTTTTTTCAATACAATTATGTGCACCTATGTTCTGTGCATATGTTTAGAATGGCAAAGCGCTCTTGCTGCATCGTGCTGTAAATAACTGAAGTGGTCACCTTTAACTTTTTCAATTAATTTTGATTTGAAATTAATTTTGTCAGATATCAGAATATCATCACCTGTTTATTTTCTAGTCCCATTTGAATGGAATACCTTTTTTTTTATCCTTTGGCTCTCAGGTAGTGTATCTTTAATGATGAAATGAGTTTCTTAAGGACAAAAAAAGGTACATCCTGTGTCCTAATCTAGTCTGCTATTCTATATCTTTGTTTGTTTTTGGAGGTGGGGTCTCACTCTAGCCCAGGCTGACCTTGAACTCACTATGTAGTCTTAGGGTGGCCTTGAACCCATGGTGATCGTCCTACCTCTGCCCCCTGAGTGCTGGGATTAAAGGCATGTGCCACCACACCTGGCTTAGTCTATCTACATCTTTTGATTGGAGAATTGAGACCACTAACATTCAGAGTTGTTATTCAGGAGTGTGATCTAATCCCTGTCACTTTGGTGCTTCTGTGGTTGTTAGAGTCTACTTAGTGCTCATTCCCTCAACAACTCTTCTCTATCGGTTGCCATTTTCCCTTCTGTAGCAGCTTCTTCAATGCCAAGTATTCCACCCAGTATCTCTGTAGAGCTGACTTTGTGCTCACCAGTTCCTTTGCCTGCTCTTATCATGGAATCCTACAGCTTTTCTTTCTCTTTCTATTTCAAGAACAAATTTGCTGGACATGGCATTCTGTTCTGGCAGCTATGGTATTTCCATACTTGAAATGTATCATTCTAATCCCTTCTGGCTTCTAGAGTTAACCTTGAAAGACAAGAAATTATGCTTACGGAATGGCCATAGTGTGTCACTTTTCCCTCTAGGATAGCTGTCATAGAGCTAGAATGTGTACAGAAAACCTAGTCTGAAACCTTAGACTTGGAAGGTCATGGAACCAAGTTGAGAAGCCACTAATGTTCATTGATATGTTGTTCCCATAAAATTTCCCTCTAATATTTCATTTATGTTTATGGTCATAGTTTGGTGCTGCCCTCACCTCTGTGCACAGAAGAAGATCCTGGAGAGTTGGTGCCTACTAGAGACACAGAATTCATCAAAGTGCTGAGGAAAAGTGACTGTTGAGTGCTCAGCACTAAATGAGACCTTGGGATCAGATCTTCCAAGGCTTGGAGTATTGGGAAGAGAATGAAGAAGGAAGGCAAAAGCCAGAGAATAGGGAGGAATACTTTAAGACTCTAACTTCTGGCTTTGTATGCATTTTTTATCACCTCACAACTGCCCTTACTATGCAAGGCCTCCAAAATATTGAGTCCATCATCGTTTTGACATGAATGGCGGAAGTATTTGGAAAAAGTATTAAAATAGGAGGGGCTAATTAGGAAAAGAAGATATTCAATCAAAGGGAGGAGAAATTATTGGGAGGGGGATTATGATATAATTGCATTATGTTCAAAGTATGAAATTTGTCAGATATGGAAAGAAAAAAAAATCAAATGCAATATCCCTAAGACACATGAAAAAAATAACCTCTAAAAAATGTTATCAAAGGAGGTTAAATAACATATTAAAACTGTATATCTAAGGGGAAAAACCCTGGTTACCTCTTGTGCTATTCATAATCTCCTAACCCATGGGCAGATCCAGTATGCCCACTGATGAGGGCCCACAGTGGGATGGGGACAGAGAGGAGTAAAATGGGGATAACATCACAAGATTTGTTAATAAAACATATCTAATTATTGACAATAAAGATATTTTAAAAAGACAGTATTCTAGCCCTCAAGGCAAAGGAATGTCCATCAGAAGAAAGTGAAAGGAAAGAATTATCTGGTAAACTGAGTGGGACTCTCAACGCAAAGGTCTTCCAGGCAAAGGCAGAAAGAGCAGTCACACTCGCCTTTGGAGACGTACAAGGACTATTGCTCTCCTGCTTCTATATCATGATCTCTGCCTCAGTGGCTGACACCGTGACACCAAAGATGTCCTCCTGCTGACAATTCTTCTTTGACATTCTGGCTACATCTCCAGCTCTACCACAGACAATTTGCTTTCGTTTGAGACTATGTTCATATAGTGTGACTTTCTTGTGGTTGCTGGTCTTTGTCAAAAATAAAACAGGAACTGCTTAAAAATATATATACCTCATGTTCACGTACATGTATTCCTGTAATACAGGAATGATTCAACATTGGTAAATCTTCTATTGTAATCCCTGACATCCAACATCCATTAACAAACAGAGAACACAATTATTTGATCATCTCAAGAGATGAAGAAAATATTTGACAAAGTTCAACATTCTTCATGATAAACATTCTCAAGAGATTGAGTAGCAGAGGGATGTCCTTCAATATAATAAGGCCACATATCACAGCAGACAGCTAATATCATGACCATTATTGACAACCTGGAGCATTTGTCACTTAAATCAGGAACAAGACAAGAAAGACACCGGCTACGACTTCTATTGAATATAACATTGAAATCTTCAACAGAAACAGGGCCAAATAAGGAAAAAAGAGAAAATCCCTTCAAATTTAAAAGGATATAAAATTTCCAGCTGATGAAATGGCTCAGTGGTTAAAAGGGCTTGCTTAAAAATATATATAAAGTTACAGTCACTCTTTGTAGGTTACATGATGATATCCTATAGAATATACTAAAGACTCCATCAAAAAATAAAACCAATGAGCTCCTTAAATGTGATAGATAAAACATCCACATAGAAATGCCAATTTTGTTTCCATATATTTGTAGCAAACTATCTGAGAAAGAAATCAAGGAAACAATGAAATTTCCAACAGCATCAAAAGGTGAAAAAATACTAGAGAATAATCTAATTCGAGGGGCAAACAATCTTTACCTGGAAGCATGGAAAGCAATGGAGGAAGAAATTGAAAAATATACAAATAAATGGATACAAAGCCTGTGATCATGGAGCAGAATTAATATTTTTAAAGTCCACATTTTCCCATGTATATCCATAAGTTCAATGAATTCTCAGTCAACATCAATGGCATTTTCCACAGATATAGAAATAAGTTCTGTCAGTTGTATGGAAACACCAAAGTCCAAATAGCAAAATCAATTTTGAACAAGAAGAACTAAAGTGGATGCATCACACCTCGTGATATCAAATTACATTACAGCATTATAACCATCAAAAGGCCATTGTCTTGGTATGAAAATAGATACAATGACAAAGGAAACAGAATAAAGCTCCTCAATGTAGGCCTCTGTATACATAGTCACCTCATCCTCACCAGAGATGCTGGCACATAAAACGGGTGGAGGGGCGATATACTTTCAAGAAATGATATAACTATAATTGATATATACAAAGCACAGTAATTAAATTGGTCCCTTGTCTTATGTCATGCATTAAATTCAATTGAAAATGGGTTTAAATGTGGGGTGTAACCTGAAATCAAAAGATTCCTTGAGGCAAAATAACAAGAAAATAGCTCTTTTAATAATGGTCTTGGCAATCATTATGTTTTAATATGATTTCTAAAGCACAAATAAGAAGAGGAATAAATGTGGCTGAAGAGATGGTTCATGAGTTAAAGGGACTTGCTTTCAAAGCCTGACGGCTCGTGTATTTTCCCCAGTACCCACATAAAACCAGATGCACAAAGGGGTGCATGCATCTGGAGTCTGTTTGCCATGGCAAAAAGCCTTGGTTTGCCCATTCCCTCTCTTTCCTCTCTCAACTCTCCCTCTATCCTTATAAACAATTCAATAAAATTTAAAAATAAAAGTAATAAATAATAATAATATTAGTCATAAATACATCAACACAAACTGCACTGCAGCTAAAATAACAGTTAAACCACAAAGTAGAAAAATACATGTATCTGATGGTTAGTTTCCAACTATAGAAGATAATCCTGCAACTCAATAGCATGAAAATAATGCCCTCCTTCCTTCCTTCAGGAGTGTTGAGGAGTGGGGCAGGGGGTGAGACATTTTCTACAGTGCTATAACCACTGGCATGACCCATGTGCTCTTGTAAAGAATCCCCATCACTGCTCATGCAGATAGGCCTAATAATACCCAGTGGGTCAGACCCACCCACAAGAAAAATAAAAGAGACATCAAAATAGAAGAGGAGGTAGGTGGGAAGATGAAGAGGTTACTAGATTGCAGACAGGGGTGGGTCAAGAGAAGGTATTGGAGAAAATATTAATAAAAATTCTGTATACACATGCATAAAAGTTGACAATAAATAAAAAAAAGTATTCAAAGGTTTTGGACAGACATTTTCCAAGGAAGATATTTAAATTGATGATAGGTATATAAAATTATGTTTAATAAAAGTAACCACCTGAAGAAAATGCATGAAAAGAAAACCTTACAATGATATTATAACTTGATGCCTACTGTTATCAGAGACAAAAATAATGAGCGTGCATGATGTGGATAAAGTGCTTGATGTAATTTGGCAAAATGATTGTGAAAATAGTGTGTAGATTCTTGCAAGTACTAAAATTAGTGCTATATGACAATCTGACAATGTATTTCCAAAGAAAATTAAATGTGTATCTTAAAGAGAAATCTGTACTCATTCACTGTGGCATTACTCACTGCATCCAAGATAAGGAAGTATCTAGATCTCCTTCTGAGGCCAAAGGTGAAACATGTAATATTGATGCTAGGAATGTAAGTAAGAGGTAAAGGAGGTATGAGAACTTGAATTCATTTACCCAGGACTGAAAGAAGGGGGAAAACTACAGAAGGGAATAATGTTCGCAACATGTGTATATAATACAATAATGAAACATGATACAATTAGTTAAGCAAGCATATCCTGCCATCTTTGACAGCACAGGTAAACATAGACACATCATACAAGATCAAATATAGGGCGTTAGAGGCAAAGAGGAGGTTTGTCAAATGGAGCAAGCATCCAGTGATAAAATGTGCAATTTCTTTAGAAATAATATGCTGTCTCTTACTAATGAATTCCTTCTGAAATTTGCTAAAACATAGATTTCATGTGTTCCCACCAAAAATAAGACTGGCTTTGAAGTGATATAATAGATATTAATTATTCACTGGAAATAATTTTATATGGATGTATTTAACAAAAGTCACATTTTCACCTTGAGTAAATTTGATGCTTAATTGCCAGGCATATAATGATAATAGTAGTAGAAGTAGTAGTAGTAGTAGTAGTAGTAGTAGTAGTAATAGCATTGGAAATGGGGGGAGGGTTTCACTAATTTTACTGAGGCAATATTAATTTTTTTTATGATGGATAGCATTTATTGAGAATTTACTGTCATGTACTTTGCTTATCACTGTGCATATAGAATTCCATTTAACCTTTTACAACAACTTTTTTTTTAATTTAATATTTATTGTCCATAATGAGTTATATTATTTAGTGGGCAAACCATGCGTTGTTATCCCGACTTCCCCAATTCCCCCCCTCCCCATCCCTGATCAGTTGTATATCCTCCTTCGTGGGCTGTCTCTATTAGTCCTTGTGGCAAGGGATCCTGTATATCTTAGTACTCATCCTGGTCTTCCTGGCCCAAGTGAGTTGTTACTGATGGGTGCTATGCCTCTGGACCGTCTCCCCCACCACAGCTCTCACAATCTTTCCGCCCCCTCTTCCGTTCAGTTCCCTGAGTCGTGGTGGGTGAGTAATAAGGCTGCTTTAATGTTGCGAGCTTAGAGGTCCTTGTGTCGAAAATCCTTGGTTTCTGTCTCATTGGCCTATCCTATGTTGATTGAATGGCTGTGGTTATAGGTCCCTTGTTCATCTGTCATTGTCTGCTGGGTTCC